>JARHVA010000365.1:732500-920000 GCA_037957365.1 Torreya grandis | reverse complement strand
CATCTCTAGACTATCAATTAAGTATGCCTATACACAAGTCAATTTTACCAAACCTAGCCAGTATTGTTAGTCAATACTGATTGATCTAGTCAAATCTTAAAAAAAACTATTTTTTAAAATAAAACATTTTTGTCAACCCATCAGCGTAGCATGTTGGTATCATGATAAATTATTTAATTATATCCATATATACAAATCAATATCTCATTCAAAATGGACCTAACATTTATTTGATATGCATTTATACACTATTACACACTAATAAAATCTACCATATTCTTCCCAAATTATAAACCTATAATTATTATAAGTAAAAATTAAAGTCTAAATCACATTAAATCCATGTTAAATCAATTATTTTCAACTATAAAATCTAATCATTAGTTACATACATATAGCAAAGGAGCACAAGTTCACAATCACACTAGGTGGGAGAACTACGTGTGGATTTATTTTCCTCCTTAAAGTATATAGGTAATGGTTAATAATCAAATGAGGTTAACTGGTGTTATCTCAACCCATTAAAATTTCCCTTATTTTTCAATTTTATGACCTTCACAAACACATTTAGGGTTTCAAAGAAAATGAGGTTGATTTATATAGTTGTGTGCATTATTAAGGTTCAGGATCACAAACATGGTACAAGAAGAGATAGGTTCAAGTGATCATATATGAAATATGTCCTACTTCCATGTGGGTTAGTATTGACCCAACACAAACATACAATTAGTTCCAGAATTAAATGAATCACAAGACAACTTTATCTTGATTTTCACTTAAATAATATGATCATAGTCAAATAATCACCCAAAAAATCAAAGTATTCATGTCTTTATAATATTTAATATATTTAGAATATGCCAATTGTCAAATTAAAAGAATCAATCTCAATATTTTACATTGATATGTATGCTTTATTTTCATATATTAATATCTGAATTAGGGTCAAACATATTGGTTAACTCATGCACATCTCAAACTATCCTTCTAAGGTTTTAGATTTTTTTCATAAGGTTTCAAAAAAAATCCATGCATAAAAAATTAGTGTTCATATTTTTTATCCTCAAGTTTCAAATCTCATTTCCATACACAAAACAATTGTTTGAATTTTTGTAATATGGTTTAATTATTTGAGCTCCAATTTCTATACAAAAACAAATCGTGTTCATATTTTTTGTCTTAGGAATTCTGATCTTATTTTTTTTATTTCCATACAAAAATAAGATATTCACCTTTGGCCTTATCCTTCTACATACTTGCATGATCCCATTATATGACATCTAATAATGCTAATTCCATTATAACTTTAAGACACAATGGTAGATTAAGTATAACCCATATAGATCATAACCATAATCCTTATACTTCAATTAAAATGGATACAATGAATGTTTATTATTATTTTGATGATGTAAATATTCATGAATATGTGAAAATAGATTATTATGTTGATATGCTTTCATTAGAATAGGATAATCAAAATAATCAAAATAAACATAATGATCAAAATAACTATTAGAGCTTAGATAAAACTGATCCCAATGAACTTAATGGGGCATATCCTATCCAAGTTAAAGCATGGTCAAAAAAAATTCAATGTCTTGAAGATGTGGGTAAAGTTGTCCAATTGATCCTAAAATCTAAGGCCGCACACTAAACCAATATTTCCACATATCAAGTACCTCAACAATAATTATCTACCATTATCAACCATTCCTTTTGAGCTAGTGCTTCTACATCTAGTATTTAGACTACTACTACCAGTAATATTCCTATGCCTACACCTCCAATGACCTATGTTACATCTACCTAAGGTTTAAGGTAAAAATAAGGCCTTCAATAGATTTTAATACCTATTCATACAAAAAAAAACCATCACCACTCCCATGATGACTATGCAAGTTACATCACCAACATTTCCTACTAAACATTCCCTTGATAAAATTGTTATAACTCTTCATGCCATGGTGTTGTATCTACAGCAAGGTACATCAAGATCTAGTCATTCCATGGATTCACACATTTTTCTCTAAACCCATTATCCCTTGAGATATTAACATATATTTTACCAACATGATTCATAGCTTCCAAACTTCTATTATATGAATATAAATGTGAGATTGATCAACATCTTAAATAATTTAATGTAGCATGCTTAGAATATACATATGATAATTGTTTGACCAAGTATTTCCAAAAGTATCAATGATTATGCATTATTATGGTTATCTAATCTCCCTATCCAATATATAATATCACTTAACCCCTTGGCCAACCAATTCTTAGGATATTTTTTCATCAACATCGATGAGAATATATATTATGAAAAAATTTCTAAGATTAAGGATATAATTAACTAATAAATGATTATGTACATCAATAAAATATCATGTTATCCAAGATGACCAATGTTATGGCTGAAAATGAATTACAAGATATATTAAACAAAAGTTTTCTATCACTACTCCATGAGTTAAATATATTACAAATATTCAATTCATATGGCATGTAGTGAGGGATAGACAATTCAAGTTAATTAATTTCAAAAAATTACAGTATACATCTACTCCTATGACTAGTTCAACAATTAAGGTTCAAAGTAAACCAAATTAAAAAATCAATTCAAATGATAAGAAGAATGAGGATAAGATATAGCCAATGTAATGGTGCAACCTAAAAATTTATTATAATTAATAGTTCCACCAAAGAGATAATTTTCAATATTACCATTGGCTCCTCATATGTTATTAAATAATATACTTGAGTGTAACCTTATCACACTCCTTCCTCCACAAGATCTTGATCCAATTATGCATAAACAAAGGAACTATGATGAAAATACATATTTTTATTATCATCAGACTATATATCATTCCATAAACAAATGTTTAAAACTAATACATGAGATACATGATCTTATAGATAACAATATTATTGATTTAGGATCTCTTACTAAGGAATATAGACTACAACATAATGGAAATAAAAAATTAAATACATTTAGTGATCATTTTATTAAACATGAGACAATAGAAATAAAGGACATTTTAGACGTAATTTTTAACCCTTTTTGGAAGTCAGGGTAATCAAAATAGCCTAACCAACTAAGGAATAGACTATTCTAAAATTATACCAATTAAATAATTTAGATTCACAATATATTATGATACAGTGTTGACTTATGAAAGTATGCTAAATATATAAATTACAATTCCAAATAGTAATATGATTACTTAAACATGAAGAAGAAATAATAGTTAGCTTATGTAATGATGTGAAATCATATCTAGGAAGTTCGTGTGTAAATGTAGTCAAGATAATATTAAGTTTTGATTCTTTAGATTTTGGAAATTGGATCTATGTCAACATGGACACTACATCAAAATAAGGACACTTTAATTGATGGTTTTGTTTCAAAACTAACACTTATATCCTATATGTATTATAGGTATTTTTTATAAATTCCATTTGTGCCTCTTAGGGTTTGTTTTCACCTTGAAAAATTGTTGTCCATATCATGGGCACAAATTTTAGATATCAGTGTGTAGCTCAAAACCAAGGTCCTCCAATTAGGGCATGAAACTTTAAAAAATAGGGGTTAGTGATCTCAATTGAATTTGATTTAACCTCAGATACCCCTATGTTATTTATTTATACTTACATATCCAATACTCTGAATAGATCCTTATATTGATGCAGTTATCCACCTTATGCAGGCTTGTGTGTGAAAAAATGTGAAATATGTTATATGTGATTACATGTAGTGATATAATTGTAACTTTAAATATATTACTCATGGGATAATATTTGTATTATTTATACCTATAATAATATTAATCCTATGACGAATTTGTAAATAGGGAAGAATGTGGCATATTTGTAGGCATGAGAGGTACCTTTTCTTGGTATCAGATAGATGTGTGCTTGATTTTTTTTATTTTTATAATGAGAAGTTTTTGAATTATATTTATACCACACATTTTTAAATGATTTCATGGGAGGGTTAAAATAATACTATAGGTATATTTTTACATGTCAAAATAATTTAAAATTGAAGTATTTGTGAGGTACAGACACTAGCTTCATACTTGGGACATTAGTGTTGACGCTAGTGTCCTAGTCTGAAAGGCAGTGTCCTCAAGGATAGATAATTACTAAAGATATATAATTTATCATGTAATATATATATATATATATATATATGTATATATATATATATATATATATATATATATATATATAAATACACACACACACACACACACACACACACACACACACACACACACACACACACACACACACACACACACACACGTGTGTGTGTGTGTGTGTGTGTGTGTGTGTGTGTGTGTGTGTGTGTGTGTGTGTGTGTGTGTGTGTGTGTGTGTGTGTGTGTGTGTGTGTGTGTGTGTGTGTGTGTGTGTGTAGGTATGTATGTATTTATCATTTTTAAACATATTTTAGGCTAAAATTTATTTGGGTAATTAGAATATAAAGTTTAGACTAAAAGATAAGTATTTAGGCATAGTGAGCTAGCGAATGTGAATCTTATGATAGCATAAAGAACCTAAACTGAAGGGTTGAGCCATGAGTGATGTTTTCCAAGTGTAAAAGACTATTTTATCATGTAAAATATATATTTATCATCTTTATGTACATCATGAATATAATATTCATCCTCTATTGGGAAAATATGATCATCAAAAATATGCTTCTATGGGTACACTTATTGATACTTCACCACAGTGGCCCATGACCACATTCGATGGCACCAAGATAGTTTATGATGATTAATATTTTCATGTACTCTTTATACAAGACAAAATTAATGAACAACTTATACATAGTGTTATTATTTAAAAAAATTCAATTGGTAACATTTGTGTGATGACACTTCTCCACTCTCTTGGGTACATAAGACAAGATTTATAAAATACATCAAAATTGGTTAAGAGATTATACAAATGGAAACATAATACCTTGGGATGAATAGTGTTACCTCTTCAAATAGGTACCTTAGGATTCATAGTATTACCTCTTCAAGTAGGTTTAACCATATTATATAAAATCCATGGTTCTATAGAGGAACGAGGTATTCTTAATGTTGTTAGGATTCCCTTAGATGAAGATACTTCATGAATTTCCCTCCATAATGAATTGATGTCTAAATTACATAAATATTAATGAGTTATTCATAATTCTAGGTGTATAGTATGAGTATCCTCTATGGCTAGTGATATATCCTCCTCCACCCCAACCACCACCTTGATTGATTAATACACATATTCAAGATCATTATATGTCTATACACACACACACACACACACACACACACACACACACACACTCATGATCATGATATAGATATAGATATGGTTGATATACCTATTCAAGATAAATATATAGATTTTAATGTTACACATATATGATTTATCTATATGTATTTTTAAGAGGAACATAGTTGGGTCCACCACACAATTTTTTTTTTTTTTTTATCACATCAAAGAGTTATTATATACCACATAAGTTGTTATCTCCTATAGTACATACTTAGTTATAATCATAGATAGTTTAGTGTGTTCCACAACAAACACATGAATCAATACATTCTCATTATATATATTAGACCCCATAGAGTCATGATCCATCTATATTTACCTATATTACATTTATTTCCATAAACATTAATCATGACAAATGGTATACCATGTGACTCTTTATCATATCCTAACCCACTCAAAGTTGGTAACTCCAACCTATTGCAAATGACCCCTTCAACATATGATAAAGGCACTTCATATTATCATTACATTTATAGGATCATTGGTTTTGATTTTTTAAACCTCAAATATTCCAAAAATTTAAATAATTACGTAATCATAGAATATAAAAACATTCAAATATTCAAAAAATCTAAAACTAGGACCTGAGTATGACATGATTACTTTATTACACTATTTAAATATGTTATTTTTCAAATGTTTGGTATATGGAATATTATGTACATATAAACATGAATTTAATAATATTTGAGTGTTATGTTGGACATAAAGGGTACTCATGGACATACAAATCTTGAAGTTTCTTATACCTAGTGGCCATGTCGATACTACGGGCATCTTGTTCCATGAGTTTCATTATTATAGGTTATATATTTTTCATGACATTTATACCATGTTGAGATAGATATATTGATTACATATTTCTTGATAGTTACTCATATATTACACAATGATACATAGATATGCCATTATACTTCAATGTGACATTGATGCATATAGATGGTGTAGACTAGTTAGCTTGTTCTATCATCCATTGATGCTACTATTCTCATACATGATAGGATATTTTTTACTTGACCATCATGTGTGGTCCTTGTTGTATCATATAATTTCACCCTTTTGGAAGTTTTATTCTGGACCTCTCACTCCCAACTACAATATTGGATCAACCTCAGGTTGTGGTTATCTTGTATTGAGGTTGAACCTCTGAAGAAGGTTAGCTTCCTCTTGGTAGATCACCTAAACTAATACTTCTGCTTGGAAAATGGATTGAAAGAGGGTATAGTATGAATAATAATACTAAAATGGTGATACACCAAATTAGTTGATAGTCACATAAGCTTAAAATAAACATTTATGTAGCGTAAGACAATCCTTGCTCACAAAATATCACAAACTAGCTAATTTGCATAAGTATTTCATAAACTAGGCTTACTAAGCAATGAATGAAACAAAGAGATATTATAAAACTCACACTAAGCATCTAATAATTGTGGAAATAGATCAGGTTAATACTTGAAACTAACTTGAAAACACCTAAAATTAGGCAAGAAAGAAGGATAATGGATATGGAAGAACACTTCTTCATAAGGCCATTATACACAAGCTTGTTAAACACAATTTAGAGGCAAGAGATAGGTAAAAATTGATATTTATTTATTCAAAAGTTATTTATTACAAATTTTGATAGGTTTTTTCCTTTTCAAATGAGAATAATTTTCAAAAATGGGGGACAAATGGGAGATATAGGAGAAAAGGGGAAGAGAGAGAAAAAGCAAGCAAACATAATTCAATAAATGAGACATAACCACTTCTATAGAGTCCCAACCACATTTGGGTCAATTATAACTAATAAATCCTCAAAAAAAAATAACCTTCATTAGCCCAAATAGTCTTCAATCTATCTCATTGGTTTAGAAACACACTAGAAGACAAAACTTTTAGAGGATAATGATGTCATGATCCACTAAAAGGGAAAGGTTCCTAAAGACTTTAAAAACTCATTGAATGCTCCACTTGTCCTCCCCAACATCAAAATTTTATAATTTAAACCAATATTTGGATTATACAACATGGGTTAATTTAAACACATCTAGTCATCACGCAACATTGCTATATGATATCATCAAAATGGGGTAGATCTCTATTTTGGTGTTTTTTAGGGAACTTGTCCCCAAACTGAGTTTATTAACTTTGATCATGCCTTCTTAACTCTGCCTACTCCTCGTATCTTATAAGAACTTATTGAATAAATTTACCTCATTCATGACACTTACATTCATTTCCAAACTCATACCATTCATTCCATTCCCCAAATTTCCTCTCTTGTTTTCACTAGCTTCTTGTTATGCTACCCTTCTTAGGTCTCAAACACCAAATGATGATATAGGTTTAAATGGATCATTATTATATTTTATATTTTATTATAAGTTAAATTCACATATTTTCCAACCCAGTATATATTCCCAAACACTTTCACCCTTCCATTCCACACAAAAGGCTCACAAAGGTCTCTTAAGGCTTGTAAGGCTTGTAGCCTTTTTTTCTTATTTTTTCCCTTATTCAGAATAAGTAAAATGAATTAATATATTTTTAAACTATTTATATGTACCCTCTATTTAATTTCATATCTTTTTAAATTTTCATACCTTAACTCTACACCTATTGGTACACTTCCTTTGTAACCCCTCTCTCATTAGGCCTTATTAGCCCTTAAACACCCCAATAGGTCTAGAAATTGTACTGTACAGCCTCCTACCAAAACAAAACTATGTTATTAACTCTCCTTACACCAAAAAATCAAAAATTATTAATTTTAACTAATTTTTTATGGTTGAATCAAAATTTATAGGTTTTTTCCTTTTGAAACCCTAGATACCATCTTGCACAAGCTGCGAGCCTTAAAAATTCATTTTCTTCAATTTTGAAAAGGTTAAAAGGAAAAAATTACATTATACAAGTATATTTAAAATATCCACACCTATTATAATATTTTATAACCTTCATTCCACTCATTTCGTACTTCAAACACCAAAAACCTGAGTCAATTGTTTATGTTTTTTAGGATTATGCAATGATTTCATGAGGTTTGAGACCTCTCTCTTTGGTTTTATGGCAATGTGGAAAAAATAATACTTATAAAAGGTTTATATTTACATAATAAACCTTAAAAAATATTTTATAACCATTTTTAAACCCTTAAAACACTTGAAACAACTCAAAACACAAAGCTCTAAACTCTCTTTACAAGATTGTGTTAGGACATGCAAAGCTTAAGATCCATTTTTCAAGTTTTATGAGGTCCCAATACATAATTAATTTTTAATAATGACCTTTATGGATTAAAAAAACTATTATAATCATTATATTTTACCATTAAACCCTTTAAGTTTCTCAAAAACACCTTTTTCGACTGTCTACATTTACATGCCAAAATCCTAAATTTGGCCAACTTGCACTTTTCCTCATTTTATCTTGAAACATTAAATAAAATAAATATATATAGGTTTTATAATACTTATAATAACCAATAAATTATTCACAAACACTCATATTAGGTTCAAACTCTTCATCATATGTTAAATCGCTTCAAGAAGCTTGCCTAGCTCGACATTCTCCTCAACAGACAAGCATGGCACTATTTTAAAAAACAAGGAAATTTAACTCATTTTTTTGAAAAAAAATATTTTTATAGGTTCATAAAATCACAATTACCAATATTAAAAAAAATCATTCCTTTTTAATGCATATTCTATCCTGTAGGCTCTTTTTACCAAAAACTAGTTTGAGTTGCCTAGTTTTTTCATGCTTAATAGGTATATGAATGAGTTTGTACTATTTCACCTTGTTATTATGGTATTTTAGTTAAAATAATGAATTTATAATTTCCTATTATTCCCCTCAAATTTTATTTTCCATCCATTAGTCATTTCTTATCCCACCTTGAATCCGTCTTCAACCTCATACCATTATTCAAGCCAAGAAGATGGTTGTAGGTGCATTTTTTGGTGCATTATTGTAGGATGATGTTCTTGAGTAGAATTTATTATTATTTATGATCCTAAAACCTCATTTCCATGTCATTTTAATGTATTTTAATAATTAAACCACCCTAATTTCCAATTTGAACATATGACTTTGTTTCAATTGGTTGTAGGTGAACTTTTCTAAGCAATGGCACACTTGTAGGTGTTGATAGAGGTCAATACCTTGAATAAAAACTCTCTTAAAATTAACTTGAATCATTAATTTTCCCCTCACTATAATTAAATCATTATTCATGTGGATATTCTCATGAAATTCTATCTTTGGGTGTAGAGTCATTCGAAATTCAATATCTTGTAGAAAACATTGAATGTTTGCAGTGAACAAATGCTAATAAAGGAGGGATCTAAACATCATGTTCCCATAGTTACATACCCACTCTCTTTTTCAAGTTTAAACCCCTATATTAATGGTACAATATGGGACCATTAAAAATCACATATTCTCCATGTCACACTATCATTTGGTAACACCAAAAGTGGCTAGGGCCATGTTTTGGTGTTTTTAGGGAACTTATCCTTAAAGCTCAGTTATCTTATTTTGAATTGACCTATCACTCTTCCTACTAGTATAAAGCTTAAATGATGACTAACATGATATCATACAACTCCAAAAACCTCATGAAGGTTTAAAACATGATTGGACTCCTCTATGGCTACCTTTAGGGCTCTGTGTAAGGCCACCTATATGTGGAAATTTTTGCATATAGGGCAATGAGTGGAGACATAGAAATGTTTATATAAAATGGAATTGAAGGTATAATTTGAATCTCTCAATATTATCAATGAATCCTCAAAATATTTAAGGAAATGAAATAAGTTTTCAACATCTCTATGGATGTTCTCAAATCCTTCATACAACTCATTCACCTGGCTGCAAGTAAACATGTGCAAAGAGTTGACTATGTTGGTATTTTCTTCATGCAAATCCATTGATGCTAGATTTTTGATACTAATATTTTGGATGAGAATTTATTACCATGAAATCTTATAGGATTAAACATAATATCCTCTTTATTTTGAAACAATTATAAGAAAGGAAAACCTCTATAGTTGATAAACTTGCCTGCAACTCCATTAGAGCTTTAACTAACAACTTTAGATGTTTGGCTCATCAAGGATTTGATGAACTAATAAGGATTGATGAGAAAATATAAATTGTTTAATTTTATGTGGAATAATGAGGTGGAGTTCCATTATCCCTCATACTCAGGTTATGCTCTAAAACTAATCAAATAGGCCATTCACTATGACAAGAAGGAAACCAAGCTTTATGCAATAAATACTTTCCTAGGAGGAATTATCTGATGAAACCAATTTTAATAGGTCATAATTTAACTTGAAAAATCACCCCTAAAACCATTATTTCTCATTTAATTATGAAGTGAATGAAGGATAAATCTTGGACCTTGTCTAAATGAGTAGGCCATCTAGACACCCCTAAACTATTAGCAATCATTCATAAATATGGGGAGATGAAATAGACCAAAAATGACACAAAGTGTAAGTATATTAGGTTCCCTATCACTTCAAAAAATATTCTATACCAAATCTCTCTCTCTTGACTATACTAAGTGAAAACCTGAGGCTCTCCTAGAGCTATCC
The DNA here is from genome assembly GCA_037957365.1 of Torreya grandis. NCBI lineage: Eukaryota > Viridiplantae > Streptophyta > Pinopsida > Cupressales > Taxaceae > Torreya > Torreya grandis. The sequence goes on along the minus strand of JARHVA010000365.1, from coordinate 909,067 downwards.
AAAACTACCCAAAATGGTTTTTCCTTAGCATGAAGAACTAGAAGCCTGCCTATGAAATCTAACACTTGTTAAATATTTTTTATGTTTTAAATGACCTTTCCTTCCTTATGTAAACCTTCTTAAATTTCTAGACCTCCATTAATGGTATAAAACTTGCTTCATGTCTAGTTTGCAGCCAACAGGTTTTCCTTACCTCTGTTGGTTCTTATTATAGAATCTAATTTTAGGGGCCTATAATAGGATATTAGGGACACCATGAATTCCTTAATATGACATATTATCCCATAATACAATCAAAATATTTAAAAACTTGTTCTGTCAAAGTTTCAAATGGCTCCAAAATACATCATGTTACTCCCAAACTCCTCTCCTTCACTCCAAATGATTTCAAATGACCTTGAACAAGTATAAAATGGTAAAAAATACCATAAGTAGGTGGGAGAAACTCAAAACCAATTTGATTTCCTCAAAAAGTTACTTTTTCACTTGAAATTTTAAATTTGAGGACCCTTAAGTCATCTAATGCACTTTTGGGGTTCTTTTGGCCATAATAGCTCCTATAGGCCTCATTTTTGGCTCATTAGAAACTTTAATAATTTTTTAAAACCTCCTTCATGCCCTTTAATTCTCAAACACTATGGAAACCTACTGGATCCTTCACTTATAGTTATAAACCTATTTCTAGGCCTTTTCCTCAAAACCACCAAATTCACCTTAAAACTTGCTTAAAGTGTTTCAAATTTTTGAAAGTGACATGTGGTAGGGTCATGAGTTTTGTCTTCTCCTATTATAATTGGATCACTCACTCAATCATGATCTACTCAGCTTCTCACACCACACCAGGTTCTCCCAAGATACTTTACTACATCATCAAGTTAAGACCAAAAAGGGACTAGTCATGGGGGTAGAAGGTTACTGAAAGGTCTAAGAGAGTGGCCTGATCCATTCAGGAAAAGGTTTCATATTTAGGACAAATTTGGCCAATATTCCTTTTTCCTTATTTTTTGTGACATATTTTTCTACCCTTGTTTGATACATTTTTATGTCCCTTTGTGTGTGGCCCTTCAGCCTTGTATGTTGTGACATTTATATATTCCTTATGTGTGTCCCTTGGCCTTATGTGTGACACTAAAACCTACATTTGTTGAGTTTGATGACATTGAGTGGTTACATTAGCTATATCTTACATTTTTACTATGTAGTCTTATTTAAAAATATTTATACTACATGTATCATTGATACAACTATCTATACAACACGTACATACCCTACATTACATATGGTACATACATGTCTTGATATATATATATATATATATATATATATATATATATATATATATATATATATAACATTTTCTCCATGTGATCAAATTATATTACATGATGTTATTTTTTTAAATTTCATGTTGTTTTTAACTCCTATTTTTAGATGAGTGACTTAAGAATACATCCAACATCTCAAAAAGGAAGAATTACAATGGGCTTGTGATTTAACCTTTTATGGTTTTACAAGTGTTATTATGTTTGGTTAAAGGACTAAGATGTCTAAATAATACAAATAATATGTAATAATTAAGTATTTATTTTTTATACTGTAGACACCAAAATAGTGTCAACCCCCCTTGGTTCTTTTCTAACTTCAACATGCCTAACCTATACTTTATTAATTTAAAATACTTATTTTAAATTAATAATCCCCCTAGACACCTCACCTTGGATTCCTAGCTCTTAGGCCATTTATCACCCTATGACTAATCATAATTACCTAAGACCTAATTTTAACTTAACTCTCCCACTAATTTTTGCGCCTATTAAACCCACCTTTGGACCGTTTAACAACGACAACCAAACTTGGCAGATGGAAGAATGGGCAAAAGGCTAAAAATAGTCTTTTTTCCCATTCTCTAGCCATCAACGTCGGTTAACAGTCGACTGACGCCAGTGGTATCACTGACGTCGATTGCTTAAAACTAAATTCCAACCTCGACTGCACCCCCCAAATGTGAATTCTTTTGCTCCCAAGATCCGAATTCTCTTGCTCCTTGACTCTTTGTAGGCATCAGCATTCTATCATCACTCTCCAGGCTAAGAAACTCTATAGAATTCACTCCACATTGGATTAGAAGATTGCACAAAGTCTCCTACATCAGCCATAATGAAAACAAGTCTTCTACACTTCTGGTTCTCCACCAAGAGCTAAGTATTCTTCTGGTTTATATTTCAATATTTTTTTTGAATGCATTGGTGATTAGTCCATTGGTTATTTCTGAGTACTATTGAGACAACCCGACTTTCTTCCCAAAAAGGCTGAAAATCCTTCCTCTCATCCTCATTCTCCTTCCACCCCTGTCCCCTACCTTTGTCCTTCTTAGGACTCTGTCCACTACCTTGCATCCCTACACAACCCTTTTGAATCTCCCAGACTATTCTATTGACCACAGGCATACCCTATAACCTGTCCAAGGCCCATTGCCCCTACTGACATTGGCATCAAGGCCCATTGCCCCTATCGACGTCGGCAGTCTAATTGACGTCGATAACCTTGACCAACCGACGTCAGTAGAACCACCAACATTAGTGACTGTGGAAGACTTACAGTAGAACACAGGTACGCATTGTCTATTTTTTGTTTCTTAGTCTTTCATTGTTTCTCTTTATCCAACATTCTTTTGTCAAATAAGTGGACTGTCATCCCTCAAGGAAGCCTTTGCACTTCTAGGACTGAGCTTTGCTTGGCAGTCCATCATATATCTATCTAACATTTTCTTTGTTTAAGTCTTTCTTATCTACAGGTGTCATCCTCCACAACCAAAGAGGAGCTCCTTCAATCGTCTGGATATGGTGCACAGCTTCATCCGAGTATCATCTAACCCCTGACCATTAATCTTAGTTTCTTATTTCCTTTGAATGTAAAAAGCGAAAAATGAGTAGAAACATTCTGGCACACCCAGTGGGACCCTGGAGTTTTCCTTGGGTTCATTTCATTTCTTCTAAAACAAACTTTCATATAGGTGCATTAGGAAAATTTCTCTTCTTGCATCCTTCTTCTTTCTTTCCCTTTCGAAAAGACACCATTAGCACAAGTTAAAAAGAACTTTCTTTTTCTTCTTGTCACCTTTTTTTTGCATCTTAGAGTAGTGAAATTCATACTCTTAACCTTTTCCCCACTTGTTTACATCTGAACAAAAACATTTCAATTTGGGCTAAAATCTATTACATTTCATTCCTACTTGAATGCATATTTAGCCTTCTCATCTAGTAATTAAAAATGCATTATGAATAAATCATAGTGCACATATGTTACACAACCTAACCACATTCACAAAATCAAACATCTAAACATACCTGAGACAAAGCCTGACTAGGATTTCATCACCTAGCGGATACATTACCCTTCTTGGCAATCCTACTTGGACTTCACTACCAAGGGGATAACCCACTATGTTCTCTAGCAGAGTATAAACTCTAGGGGAAGTATATATTGGCTAAGTGACCCAGCTTAACTCTGGGCTCGTGAAGTGAGGGGAGCAAGCCCCTAGCACCAAGACATGTACAGAACGTAACATAGACTTTTGACCACCAAAACATAACCTAAAACCAACCTTAGACTGCCTCTTTTAAGACCCATTCTAAAAGCCAAACTTCCCAAACATATTCTTCTAAGGCATAAGCCACCACGACTCTAAAATTTATTCTTAGGAATTAACGTTTAGTGGTTGCTTGCCATCATCTATTTTTCTATTTGTATCTATTTTTTTGAGCTGGTGAGGTCGTATTCTAAGATCTAAAAACAACTCAGAATTTCTTATTTCTTCCAAAAACTTTCAATGTTCTAAGTTTCTAGAAATACACAGTAACTTACATCAATTTTTCCACCAACGTCGGCAACTATCTTCACCGACATCGATTATCTAACTGACATCGGCAACTTACTTCACCAACATCGGTTTTTCTACTGACATCGGTCAAAAATCTTTCTTCTCAAATAGCAAGCTAAAAACTTGACCTTTTTACTGTTAAAAACACATTCTAGTTTTCTAAGGCTGAAACATACAATTTTTAGAACCTGAATCTATTTTGCTTTGGATGGTTTTGACACGTAATCAAACCAAAACTCTTGTTGACCACGCAAGGCAACAACCACTCCCACCTTCACCTTTTATATCAAGTCCCCAAATGGAGTATAATTTAGAAACTGAACATACTCTTATCCAACTAACCCCAACTCAACCCCCTATTATTCTCGAAGGGGACCAAGACTTTGAAAGGTTCCTTGACCTCAATGTTAAGGCTCTTCAGCACTATCTCACAAGAAGTCAAATGCGAGATCCTTCAGGCAACCCAGTTTATGGGATGCCAACTTCCTTAGTTGAAATGACAATCATATCAATAGCCTCTGTAACCCAACCCATCGTCACCCAGGCCATTACCTCAACTAACAACCCGACCATGACCAATATTCAAAGTGTGGCCTCTCCTTCTATTTTTGGACCTACCTTCATTGGGGTTTTTGTACCCCCTCAACTACAAACCATTCAACAAAGTCTTACACCATTCCAGAACTTAATTGTCTCCATCCCACCTACTCTTGCACCCATAAATATAAGAGTGACTACTTATCCTTCAGCTAGTGTTGCCACCATCCAACCACCTTTGGTGACATCAAGTCAAGTTTTGCCCTCTAGCTTCATGACACAACCACCCCTAACTTCAACATCAGTCCCTATGACTAGTTACCAATATGTTGCACCTATACAAGTGCAACCAACTATGTCATACACTCCACCTAACACCTTCCAAATGCCTTACAACCTAAGGGGTGCCCCACCTACAAATCCATCAACTGATCTAATCAAGATGTTGATGGATAAGGTGTCTAATCTTGAGACATCCATTTTGAGTTCAAGAAATGTTCTCTCATATGAACCAATCTATAATGAACCTATTCATCCTTCAGTCCCAATCTGACCATATCCTAGTCAGTGGGAACTTCCCAAGTTTACTCACTTTCAGAGTAAAGAGGACCCATAGCATGTTACCTTATAGCACATGATGATGCGCTATTACTATGCACATTTCCCATGTCGATTTCTAGTTCTTCCCTCGATTGGTATAGTTCTATTACCAGTCACTCTCTATTTACCTTCACTCAACGAGCTCAACTTTTTCTTGACCACTTTTCAATTAACATAACTAAAAAGGTCTCCATCATGGACCTATATTCTATCAGGCAATTCAATGATGAATCAATAGCTGATTTCATTGCCCATTTGAGAGGTTTAATCAACCAACTCTCCTTTTCTTTACCTCAACCCGAGCTCATTGAGCTCTTTTCACAAGCATGTGCCAAACACATCTCATCTACTTTGCGGGTCCAAACATTTTGCACATTTGATGAAGCTTTCACCATGGCTAGGAAGATTGAACTCTGTGTTGTCGAAAAAAATAAAGTCAAACTACGTAGTAAAAATACTAATGCAAAATCAAATGACCCTTCATCCAAATCTTCTTCTTCCAATCCCAAGTCCAAGGGATCATTAAATACTATGGTACTTAGATCATCATCATCGACAACAACCAACCAACCTCAACCTTTAACATCAGAATACATTACATGACAATTCCAACAATGATACATACAGCATCAATATACTCCAATAGGAGAATCATACGCGTCCATGTTGGATAAACTAGTCAAACAAGGAGTCCTCAATCTCCCCCAAATTTGACCACCACCTCAATTTGATCCCTCACATTCCATCCCTACATGGTATAGGGAGAATGACTTCTATAATTATCAACGTGTTAAAGGCCATAACATAGACAATTGTAAAACCCTCAAGAATATCATTCAAGACATGTTAGACAAAGGTGATCTTGTTTTGGATAACCCAAACGCGCCACCTAACCAAAACATAGACATCTTTAGACAACCTTTCCCTAACCATCCCCCTAGTCAAAATGACATTCACACCACAACTGAAGACCCCCAAGAGTGTAATATACGCACAGTCGATATGGTTTTGCCTTTCATCCCTAACCAACCTCTTCCACAAACTGAAGAGGTTAGTCAACTTATCCCTCCACCATAGGAAGAAGAGCCTTATTCTCCTAATAGTCCTCCATCTACCCCTATTATATTGGAGGATGCTTTAACCATACCAACGCCACTAGCCCCACCTTCATCCTTCCTACTACCAATGGAGGACCATACCTTTCTTGCTCTTCAACCACAAGTAGAAGGTACAATCATCCCTGCCCTCTATCCTCTTGAGGAGTCACATTCTCCAATTCTTTCTCCACCAAGAGAGGAACTTTTCTCTTCACCTACTTTGACTGAAGACAATCTAGTAATGGCTCTCTCACACCTTTAGCCTGAGATTGCCGCATCTAACACATTTCCACTCTCATGACCACCCAAATCTTTTGAAAACCCAATTATAAAGCCTCGCCTAACATCTTCCAAACCATTCTCTCGACTGGCTAAAAACTTAAGATTCCTCCATTTGAGGAACTTAGAACATGAGGCATTATGGGAGCGACTCAAAGCTCCTTATCTTACACATCCCACTTCATCTCATACTAATGACCCTCCTTCGACAAAATCTCCTAAAGTCTCCAATGAGGACTAGGCTTCTACTTCCAAATCTTCAAAAGCTCAACTGTCCACATCTAAACCTAAACCCTCACAAACATCCACCGTACCAAAACCGATTAAATCCCTCGATGTTTTGCCCATATCTAACCTCACTCACCCACAAGTGAAGATCGATTTGAATCTCACCCCCCATAATAGTAGTCCTCACACTATATTAAAGAAGGCTACTAAACCACGTCAGAGAACTCCTCCACCATTATCATTGCCCTCCATTTTGGGCCCACATCCTTCTGCCTTAATAGGAGTGCTCCCTACTCCAACACCTAACAAAAACAAGTTACCTCCATTACTCCCTTTACCCACCAAAAACATACCTCCTCTAAAAATTTGGCACCACTCATGAAGAAAGTGTCATCTACACAAGTGGCCACACCACCAACCCAAAAGGTGGTACAAAAATCTCCCTCAACAACTCCCAAACAAAAGTCATCAACACCTAGTGCATCAACAAGCACGGACCCCTTAGTGGGTTCATATGCTTTGATACTACGCCAAATTTTGAAAACTTCTAACATCACTCTTCCACCTATTAAACCATTTCAACCTCTCAGATCAAAACCATCTTGATTCGATCTGCCTATATCATCGCTCACCTGGGCATGACACTAAAAATTGTTGTGCCCTCAAAGTTGTCATTCACCATTACTTATAAAAAGACACCCTTCTTGTTGAGGATATTGTCAATAAATCTCCAACACCATCTCATGTCTCTCAAACCTCTTCACCTTCATCAGAATCCCATCATCAGACTATGGTCCCTTTACCTCCTTCGCCCCCTTTAATTGAGATTAACACCATCAATGTGGCTACTAGGTCACAAACTTTAAAGGATAAAGCAAAATAGAAAGTTGTTATTCCTTGGACCTACCCATTTGTCAAACCTGCTCAACCACCCAAACCCAAGATTTCTATCTTGGGTACATCCCAGCCCACTTCTTCAGAGGCAATCCATGATTCTATGGTGAAACAGCTTCACCAAACTCCCATGAAGATGACTTTATATGACCTCATTCAAAGCTCTCCACAACATCATCAAGCTTTAATTAAAGCTTTATAGGTAGTGGAGGTCCAACCCAAGGACCCCCAACCACTAGCTGTCTTAGTCTAATCATTACCCACCATCGCCTCTATTACCTTTAGTGATTCTGAAATTCCTACCTCCAACTTGGAAGATCAGGATGCTGCCCTTTTCATCACAGCCTACGTTGATCAAACTTGCATTAAGTGAGTTATGATTGATGGGGGTGCTAGCATCAATATCATTTCCACCCATGCCTATGACCAATTAGCCCTCCCAAAGAATTTTATCTCTAAAACTGATGCAATTCTTTGATCTTTTAATGACTCCATTGCCACTACCATTGGCATCGTCATCTTACATATTCGTGTTGGCCTATAAACAATCCCAGAGCTCTTCTACATCATCGAGGGAGAGTTCCAATACAACATGTTATTAGGATGACCTTGGATCTATCCCATGGCCTATGTCCCTTCTACATTACACCATTGTGTCAAATTTGAACACGACGGTCAAGTCCATGTCATTCCCACAGACCCCTCCCCTTTCAAGACATGCAACACAACTTATCGACCCAATGATGTTCTCATTCCTTTCAAGACATCGACCCAAACACCGCCTCCACCTGCAAAAGCTTCAACAGGTATGCAAATGGTGGTTACACCTACACCACCTCCTTAATTGAAAATAAAAGACCCTATGGCAGATACCTTCCAATGTCTTTCACTTGGGGAGTATCCTTTACTCACCTTAGATATGTTCCAAACTCCTCAAGAGTATGGACAACTTCATCACAATCTTAGCTATGACCATCATATCAGAATGGTCATCCCTTATGGTCCTCCCAATCTTCAAACAAATCTCATCTATGGAGGGCTAGATCAAGCTCCCACTGATGGGAATCCTCTTTTATCACCTCAACTATTTACATCTGACTTTTCTTTTCTTGGCAACCCAAACTTTGCTCATACCTATCTTTATAGGTGTGTGTGGAAGGGCTTTGGCATTGGGTGCTATGAACAAGGCTCCCACCAGCCCGTCGAACCACCAAATGACGAGGCCATAAAGAATACCAAGAAGTGACATGGCCTGGGTTTTAAAGAACCTACTGAAACTTCTAAAAACCCTCACCCCAAACCTATCATAGACCAATCACCTCCAAACTCACCTATTCCCCCATCTTCACCTACAGATTCAATGGTTTCCATCCCTCCTAGTTATTTTTTCCATAAATGCCTTTCACTTAGAACCCTTAACCTATCAACTAGGTGGGGTATCCAGGTCTCTCTCTCTCTCATTTATCCAAACATGATAGATGATGAATTTGCTACCATCAACACTATCTAATGTGTAGATGATGATGTCATTCTCACCTACATGGGTGTAGATGACTCTTTCATCCAATGATCACTTCCTTCAAAAATGTAGGTTATGTTAAATGAATCAACCATTGACATTAACCTTCCATCTTCTTATGCTCCTCACATTTTAAATATTGGTCAATCTTTGGATGCCCAGGAACAAATTGACTATACCAAATTCCTTTCAGACCATAGCAAAGCCTTTTCTTGGACCTACAGTGATATGCCTGGCATTGACCCTAACATCATCATCCATAACATCATCACAAACCCAGAGGCTAAGCATGTCAGGAAAAAGCTTCACAAGATCCATCCTCACATTGCACTCCTTGTCAAAGAGGAGCTTCAACATCTTCTCTCTGTCTCCTTTATCTGACCCATTGATTATCTTTAATGGGTGTCAAATATCATCCCTGTCACCAAAGCAATTGGGGGGATCTGAATCTATACTGACTATTGTGACCTTAACCTAGCTTGCCCAAAAGATGATTTTCATCTACCCAACATCGACCAACTTGTTGATCTTATGGCCAGTCATGAGATGTTATCACTCATGGATGGGTTTTCAGGATATAACCAAATCCTGATTGCACCAGAAGATCAACACAAGACCACCTTCATCACCCCATGGGGAACGTTTTGCAATAGGGTCATGCCTTTTGGCCCAAAAATGTGGGTGCCACATATCAACGTGCCATGACTTACATCTTTCATGATTTCCTCCACAAAATCATGGAGGACTATTTGGATGACCTACTAGGCAAATCTAAACTCTGTCGTGACCATTTAACTATTCTCAAAATCATATTCACTCGCCTCCTCTAATATAATGTTTGACTCAATCCTAAGAAATACATATTTGGGGTTCACTTTGGGAAGCTTTTAGGCTTCATCATTTCCCTTTGTGGCATTGATATTGATCCCACTAAGATAAGAGCTATACTCGAGATACTGCCACCAATCTAAAGCAACTTCGCAACCTGCAAGGGAAGCTTCAATCTATTCATCGCTTCATCTCGCAGCTTTCCAACTGATGTCAACCCTTTCATCACCTCCTCAAGAAGGACATCTCCTTTCATTGGGATCAGGATTACCAAGAGGCTTTTGAAGCCCTTAAACACTATCTTGTATCTCCACCAGTCCTTATTCCACCAAAAGATGACTAACCCTTCTACCTCTACATTTCAACAACAAATCATTCCTTAGGTGCCATGATCGTGCACCGAGATGAACAACATTAGGAGTAGGTAGTTTATTATATAAGCCAAACACTCATTGACTATGAAACTCGGTATACTCATATCAAAAAACTCTATTTGGCATTAGTCTTTGCCGCTACCCAACTCTGTTATTATCTTCTCAATCACAAAACTTATGTCATCACCCACACTGACCCCCTCAAATACATGCATTCCAAGCCATACCAAAACCAACGTATGGCTCGTTGGCTCATGCTTCTTGCTGAGTTCAATTTGGAATTCATCTAAAAAAAATCTATAAAGGGGTAAACAATCGCTGACCAACTAGCAGATGCCCCTCTACCTGACAACCAACCTTCCCATTGTGAATTCTGTGACGAATCAATCACCACACTTTCCACCAATGATATCTTCTATCAAATGAAAATATTCTTTGATGGGTCTAAATGTCAACACGATGGGGGTGCGGGGGTCATTTTCATCCCTCACAAGGCTAAGCCCATGCCCCTATCTTTCAAACTTGACTTTGAATGTACAACAACATGGCTAAATATGAAGCCTTAATTTTGGGACTTCAAACCACCCTTTTCCTAGGTGTCAAGACCATCAACATCTTTGGCGACTCACAACTAGTCTTCAATCAACTCAATGGCTCCTATCTATGTAAAAATGAAGTTTTGCAAAGGTACAAACACTGTGTTGACACCCTGCTAGAATCTTTCGACCATTACCTTTTGAAAATTATTCCTCAATCTACAAATAAGTTTGTTGACACTATGGCTTCTCTCACCTCATGCATTCCATCTTCATCTTCTTCTTCGAAAATTTATGTCACAATACACCATTTGGCATTACCTTCATATATCTCCACTAACATCAACCTCATCAGCACTATTGACTCTAGTCCACAAGATGTTTGGTATAAACAACTTGTGGACTACTTAATTTATTGTATTGTTCCCCTGATCTCTCTAGCAATGTGCGACGGGATTTTATCAAAAGCATAGCTTGATATACTATGCTAGGGGGTCTTCTCTATAAATGAGGTTTCGATGGCCTCCTTCTTTAATGTCTAACCTCCATTGAAACATCTCACGCTATCAAATAAGTCCATGATGGGATTTGTGGAGGGCATTTTAGTGGTAACTCAGTTGCAAAGCGCATCCTTCGCCTGGGCTATTATTGGCCCACTCTTCACCAAGACTGCAGTGATTATGTTTGGCGTTGTATCAAATGCCAACAATATGCTAACTTACTTCACATCCCTAGCCACGCTCTACAAGTCGCTAAGGATTTTTGGCCTTTTTCACAATGGGGCTTAGATCTAATCAGTGAGATTAACCCTCATTCATCTCTTTGACATCAATCCATTATCACCACAATTGAATACTTCACTAAATGGGTGGAGGTTATTCCCCTCATCTCCACTAAAGCTAACAAAATCATCGACTTCATCAACACCCACATCATCTATCATTTCGGTGTACCCCACAAAATCATCACTGATAATGGCAAATCTTTTAAAAACAAAACTATCCAGAAACTTTGTGACTCATTTGGCATCTAGCTCAGCTTCTCCTCACCTTACTACCCACATGCAAATGGGCAAGCTAAGGATTCCAACAAAATCTTAACCAAAATTTTAATGAAAGTGGTCAATGACACTGGAAGGGACTGGCACATCCACATTCCCTCTACTTTGTGGGCCTACCGCACTAGCATACGAACCCCTATGAGTGCTACACCTTTCTCTCTAGTGTATGGAACTGAGGCTGTCTTGCCTCTTAAAGTACATATACCTTCTCTATGCATCTCTTTACATGACATACTTTCCAATGATGACTTTCATCAAGATCAGTTAGCTCAACTTGAGTTACTCAAAGAATGTCATCTTGCCACCCTCAACCATCTCCTTATCTACCAAAATCACATCCAACGTGCCTATAAAAAAAGTCTGAGAGAATGAGATTTCAAAATCAGAGATCTTGTCCTCAAAGAAAACCAACACGTGACCAATATGGAAAGAAGTAAATGAGGCAAGTTTGCTCCTAATTGGCTCAAACCTTATATCATAATGCACAAGTATGTATCAAGGACTTATCGTCTATCTCTTCTTGAAGGCCAGCCAGAACTTGAGCCCCTTAATGCCTTGCATCTTCAATCATTTTACTATTAATCAGGTAATTACTCACTTGATGTTTAACTTGAGCTCATCCCTTGGGCAACCCCCATCATCCTCATCCCTATTCCTTTCAACCCTTTTTCTCCTACAAATATTAGTCAACCCTTTTGTCAAACATGAATGCTTTATCCTAATAAAAGGGAAACCCTTAAACCTCTATAGTCAAGTCCATGACCAAAGTCCAGTCCAAAACAAAAACATATAAAATTGGGATGCCTATTTAAAATTCATAAAACTATAAATGTAGACTGCTCCCTCAAAGGATAGCTGCATAATTATTGTAATTGATAGGCTTCTCCCTTGAAGGATAGCTATTCAAAGACATTCAACTATATAAAGCAAAATATAGACCAATCCCTCTAAGGATGGTTATGCCTAAATCTTGATGCAAACAGCATTCTCTCAGAAGCTTCTCATATCGATTAGCTTCACATATGACCACAAAACAAAACAACATCCCCACGTAGAATTCCTGCATTGATCAGTCTACCAAAAAAAATGACTGACAAACTATTAAGTCATGGACTTGCCTATAGTCGTTCTCAAGGTCACCTATAAAAGGGGCAAAGTTATCCTTGCTAAAAAAGGGTTACACTATCCTCACACCTCACATAATCAAACCTATTACCCCAACATACCCAAGGGATTTTGAGCTCACTTAACATTAAGTGATTTGAATACTTCTCTAACACAAACAATGGTCAATGACGTAATGCATGAACGAGGTTTTTGTTTGCAATAACCCTATCTATGCTATCATTATGGTCCTTATCAATGAAAGAGCAACGTGCCTTTCACTTCTTGCACACTTTGGTCACATACAACCAATCCAAACTCAACTAAATCATTTTCTAAACCAAACCAAACCAAACCATTTTCTAACCATTAACATGACCTCATGATTTATTTAATACAAATACCAATTTGTGTTATATGAATTATCATACCCCTTCACAATAATTTTTATGGACAACAATACACATGGAAACTATCAACCAAACATAACCAATGTTACAGAATACACCATCACATAATATGGAAAAGGCTGTAACATCATCATACACTTATCAATTTCAAGCATGTACCATCACACCTATGGGAAATGCTAATGACCCTAACCTGACCAAGACAACTATCAACCACTTTGACTCTTCCTCCCTTTTGGGGAGAACTACATCAGTCTAAGGCCCTTCAAATAGGGGCTATGTAGGCAGCACTTAGTTGACATGGAGTTTTCTATGGTTAGCTCGGCCATTTTCCCATTCATCTCCCTAATGACGTTGGCCATTCATTTTTTCACCTACCTGATGGACAAACTAATTCACCTTTAACCATGACTTAACCTAGTCAAAACTCAGTCCATAACCTTGACTCTCTTCTTCCCTTTTGGGGATAACTACATTGGCTTGAGGCCCTTCAAATAGGGGCTATGTAGGAAGCACTCAGTTGACATGGGGTCTTTTGAGGTTAGCTCGGCCATTCCTTCATCCATCCATCTAATGGACCGACTATCTATATCAACCCAAAATCATGACCAAGCAACCAGCCCTGACACTATGGAAGTCACCTAAACTTCTCATGGGGCACATCAGAGATCACATACATCTCCCTGACCACAACACATGCCACCTGAGATCATACCATGACTTAGCCCGACTCGACCCATGACCTTGGAGATCACAACTATCTCCTCAGACCATGACCACTTTCAAGTCAACTTTGCCTTGGTTTTTTTGATTGCATATATGCTACCTCATGAATAGTTAGCAAATTGTGTGCAACCCACATTATGACCCTCACACCTATTGATGGATTGCACTCCAATTAATCCTAAATATTTGTGACATTTTTATGTTTTTTAGGAGCACTTCTTGAGCCTGAGATACTTGGAACATGACAACCATTGGAGCTACAGCTTTGATCATTTAACCCAATCAGCTATGATTAAATGCTGGGGACTGGTTACTTTAATTTTAGCACTCCTCGACCTCAATTGGGACAATTTGACCTACCTATCACATGAAGTGGTATATGCACAATCCCAACTATTACAATGTTCACACTCCAACTTAACCATACCCATCCACTGCCTATCAAATCGGCACCTGATATCAGGTTACCTTCCTTTGACTCCCACTTTGAGGGGGAATACCTCATCCCTTACCCAAGGTAACCTACACCTCATCCCATACCTAGGGCAACTTACTCCTATTTTTGTCTTGCAGTTCGTCAAAACAACCAACAAGACAAAAAGGGGCAAATGTAGACACCAAAATAGTGTCAACCCCCCTTGGTCCCTTTCTAACTTCAACATGTTTCAAACATTTTTCACTTTTCTACATTTAAAGGAAGTAAGAAACTAAGATAAGTGGTCTAGGGTTAGATGTAACCCAGATGAATTTTGTGCACCATTATCTAGACATTGAGGGGAATCCTCTTTGGTTGTGGAGGATGACACCTACAAAAGAAAGAGACTTAAACAGGAAAACTATTAGATGGATGTAAGGTGGACTGCCAAGCAATATGTTTGGTCCCAGAAGTGCAAAAACTTCCTTAAGGGATGTTAGTCTACTTATTGATAAAAAAATAATGTCGGATAAAGATAATAATGACAGACTAAGCTAGAGAAATACAAACAATGCGTACCTGCTATCTATTGTCTGCCTTCCACAGTCACCGACATCGGTGGATATACCGCCATCAGTTGGTTAATGTTGCCGATGTTGGTTAGGCTGTCGATGTCGGTAGGGGTAGTGGCTGATGTTAGTTAGGGCAATGGTCTTAGACAGGGTCTGGTCAAGTTCTTGGTTGATAGAATGGTCTATGGTAGTCTGAGGGTCTGTGCAGGGTTTATGTTGGGTTTGCAGGGTAGAGAGTGTGGTTGAAAATGGGATAAGTATGTGGGGAAGGCCTCTCAGCCTTTTTAGAAAGAAGTCAAGTCTGGTCTGGTTGATAGCTGAGTCTGGTTCATAGCACTTAGAAGTAGCAAATAGGGATTGATTATCAAAGCATTTTGAAATACTAAGATGAAACAAAAGAAGAATACTTACCTCTTGCCTGTTAAAGAAGAAGTGTAGGAGACCTATTGCTGATGTTGCTAATGTAGAAGACTACCTGTAGAGTGGAGTGACTGATGTAGAGTACCTGTACCCTGTGATGCTTGCTGTGCATTTGGGAGAGAGGGAGCGAGAGAGGTCAGGAGATTGGAAGGTTGGCTGATCGAAAGATTGAAGGATCTGCATTCCAGATGCAGAACACTATTTTAAGAAAACTAACATCAGTGATACTGCTAATGTCAGCTAACTACTGACCGACGTCAACAGTAAAAGAATAGGAAAAAGGGCTAAAAATAGCCTTTTGTCTATTCTTCCATCTGTCAAGGTCAGCTGGTCATGGGAAAATAGTTGAAGGTGGGTTAAATGAGCACGAGAGGATAGTGGAAGGGATGAAATGGGGGATAAGCATTTAAGATTTGGCATGGGGTGAGGGATGGCATCCAAGGAGAGGTATCCAAAGAGGGGTGAGGTGTCATGGGTGATGTGTCAAAGGGGGGTTTATTAATTTAAAATAGGTTATTATTTTAAATTAACAAGTGTGTGGGTTAAGAATGTGTTAGAAGAGGAGACTAAGGGGGAGGATGACCAAGGGTTAAACACAATTTTAGTGTCTATATTTGCCCCTTTTTGTCTTGTTGGTTGTTTTAGACAAACTACAAGACAAAAATAGGAGTTGATTGCCCCAGGTATGAGATGAGGTCTTTTCATCTTGTTGGTTATTTTAATGAACTACAAGACAAAAATGAATGTTGGTTGCCCTAATTATGGGATGAGGTATTCCCCCTCAAAGTGGGAGTCGAGGGAAGGAAACCTAAAATTGGGTGCCAATTTGATAGAGAGATGGATGGATATGGTGAAGTTGAGTGTGAACGCTGTAAAAGTTGAGATTGCATGCACACCACTTCACGAGATGGTCAGGTCAAATTGTCACAGGTCAAGGTTGAGGAGTGCCAAAATCAAAATAACCAGGCCCCAGCATTTAGTCGTAGCTGATTGGGTTATTCGATCCAAGCTGTAGCTCTAATGGTCATCATGTTCCAAGTATCTCAGGCTCAGGAAGTGCTCTTGGAAACACAAAAATGTCACAAGTAGTGGGGATCAACTGGAGCGTGATCCAATACTTTTGGGGGTCATAATGTGGGTTGCGAACAATTTTTCTAACCATTCATGAGGTAGCATACATGCAAAAATAACCAAGGCAATGTTGTCTTGGAAGTGGTCATGGTCAAAGGAGATAGTCGCGATCTCCATGGTCATTGGTCAAGTCAAGGTTGAGATAGATAGTTGGTCCATTAGAATGGACAGATGAAGGAATGGCTGAGCTATCCTTAGAAGACCCCATGTCAACTGAGTGTTGCCTACATAGCCCCTATTGTTAGGGCCTCAGGCCGATGTAGTTCTCCCAGAAGGGAGGAAGGGTCAGTTATGGATTGGTTTTAGTCAGGTTATGTCATGGTTAAAGGTAAAATGGTTTGTCCATCAGGTAGATAAATAAATGGATGTGGCTGAGATAACCCCAAAAGACCCCATGTCAATTGAGTGATGCCTACATATCCCCTATTGTTAGGGCCTCAGGCCAATGTAGTTCTCCCTAAAAGGGAGGAAGAGGGTCGGTTATGGATTGGGTCTTGACTAGGTTAAGTCATGATTAAAGGTAAAATGGTTTGTCCATCAAGTAGATAAACAAATGGATGTGGCCGAGCTAACCCCAGAAGATGTCATGTCATCTGAGTGCTACCTACATAGCCCATGTTGGAAGGGCCTCAGACCAATGTAGTTTAGATGAAGAGAGTCAAAGTGGTCAAAGGAGATAGTCGCGATCTCCATGGTCATTGGTCGAGTTGAGACAAAGGAATGGCCGAGCTAACCTCAGAAGACCCCATGTCAACTGAGTGATGCCTACATAGCCCCTGTTGGAATGGCCTCAAGCCAATGTAGTTCTCCCAAAAAGGGAGGAAGAGGGTTGATTATGGATGGTTTGGATGAGGTTAAGTCATGGTTAAAGGGTCAAAATGGTTTGTCCATCAGATAGACGAACAAATGGATGTGGTCGAGCTAACCCCAGAAGATGGCATGTCATCTGAGTGCTACCTACATAGCCCTTGTATTGAGGGCCTTAGACCAATGTAGTTTAGAATGAAGATTCAAAATAGTTGATGATTAGTCATGGTCATGGTTAAATGATGAGTGATAATATGATGCTATAGCCTTTTCCATATTGGGTGATGGTGTATTCTGTAACATTGGTTGAGTGGTCTTTCATCCCTAGTAATTTTCCATATCAGTGATGGATGTATGCTAAAAATGAATTGAGATTATTTATGCTTCAGCAAGTACTGGTTTATGCTTAACATAAATTGTGTCTGGTTGATAGTTTCCATGTGTATTGGTTTCCATAGAAACTATGTGAAATGGACTATGTCATGTCAGTGGTCTGAAAATGTTTGGTTTGATTTGGGTTTGGTTGGCAAAATGATTTGGTTGGATTATGACCAAAGGTGTAAAAAAAGTGAAAGGAAAATTGCTCTTTCATTGACAAGGACCTGATGATAGCATAGATAGGGGTTTTTAGGAACAAAAGCCCCGTTCATGCATTACGTCATTGACCAGTGGTTGTGTTAGAGAAGTAATTGAATCACTTGACAGTAAGTGAGCTCGAAATCCCTTGAGTATGTTGGGTAGATAGGTTTGATGTGATATGTAAGGAAGGGGGAACCCTTTTTGGTAGGAACAACTTTGCCCCTTTTATAGGTGACCCTGAGAATGACTATAGACAAGTCCATGACTTTATAGTTTGTCAGTCAATTTTTTTTTCTTTTTTTTTTTGGCAGACTGATCGATGCGGGAAGTCTGTGAGGGCATGTTGTTTTGTTTTGTGGTCATGTTGTGAAGCTGATCGATGCGAGAAGCTTCTGAGATAGTGCTATTTGTAGCAATGATTTAGGCATAGCCATCCTTCGAGGGAGTGGTCTATATTCTACTTTGTATATATGAAAGTCTTTGAATAGCTATCCTTCAAGGGAGCAATCTATCAATTATAGCAATCATGCAGCTGTCCTTTGAGGGAGCAGTCTACATTTATAGTTTTATGACTTTTTGAGATAGGCATCCCAATTTTTATTTTATTTTTGGTTTTTGACTGGAATTTTGGTCATGGACTTGACTATAGAGGTTTAGAGGGTTTCCCTTTTATTAGGACAAAGCATTCATGCTTGACAAAAGGGTTAACTGATGCTTGTAGGGTTAAGGGTTGAAAGGAATAGGAATGATGATGATGGGGATTGCTCAAGGGATTGAGCTCAAGTTAAACGTCAAGTGAATAATTACTTGACTAACAGTGGACTGGTCAAAGATGCAAGGCATAAAATGGCTCAGGTTCTAATAATTCCCTGACCCATGCTTATGTTAAGATGCAAGGTCTGAGTCAATTAAGAGCAAACTTGCCCCATTTGCTTCGTTCCAAATTGGTCACATGTTGGAGATGAGTAAGAAGTCAGTTGATGTTGGGTTGATGCTTGTTCAATTGATGTTTGGTCATTGGTTTGGTTGGTCGATGTGTTGGTTGATACTTGGTTAATTGATGTTTGGTCATTGGTTTGGTCGAGGCTTGGTGGAAGTCGATATTTGGTTAATGTTTGGTCAAGGTTTGGTTGTTGGATGTTTGATGTTTAGTCAAGGTTACGATAGTCAAGGTAAGGTCGAATTCCCCCAGTTGCTAAGGAGAATGTTTGACAAATTTAGTTTGAGAGGGCGAGATCCTGATCTGCCAGGTTGGAAGCAAGAATCTCAAAATCACGGATGGTGATAGAGGAAATGGTTGGTAATGATTTGATTAAAGTGGCTAATGGTTGGGGGTCATCAGGCTGGACCTCCATTGATTGTAAGGCTTAGATCAAAGTTTGATGATGCTATGGAGAGTTTTTTATGAGATCATACAAAGACATCTTCATAGGGGTCGTGGGGTGAGGTTGTTTCACCATGGAGGTAGGGATTGTCTTTGAGGATGTTGGTCAAGATGTGCCCAAGACAGTAATCTTGGGTTTTCATTATGGTGAAGGCTTGGTAGATGGGGATGTCCAAGGGATAGAAACATGTCTTTTCCTTTATCCTTTTGGGTTGGTGGGCTGGTGGTCAAGTTGACTGTGTTGATTTCAAATAATGGGGTTAAAGGTGGTGGAGGGACCATAGTCTGGTGTTGAGATCCCGATTTAGGTGATGATATTTGTGAGGCATGTGATGGTGTCAAAGATTTGGCAAAGGGGTAGTCAAGAGGATCCTTGATGAGAAGGGTATCCCTTTTTTGGTGTTGACGAATGACAGCTTTAAGAGTGCAACAACACTCAGTGTCATGTCCCGATGTGTGATGATAGTGACAAAATTTAGTATTGTCGAACCAAGATGGTCTTGATCTGAGAGTTGATGAGTGTGAAGGTGAGGAGGTATGGGAATCATGGGACGATGTTGAAGGTTTGTTGATAATATGGTCAAGAAGAAGGGTGTCTTTCTCCAAGCATTAGCGAATGACAACCTTGAGGGCACAACAATGTTCAGTGTCATGTCCCAATGTGCGATGATACGCATAAAATTTAGTGTCATCAAACTAGGGCAATTTTGGTCTGAGAGATTGGTATGGTTTAAGAGGTGGAAGACTGATGCGAGAAGACTGCAACAATCGTTGTAACAGCAAGGCATAAGAACCCACCGATAGGTCTGCATGTTTTGTTGCAGTAGGGGTTGATGACTTTTATTTTGGAGGCATAGGAGGCATTGGTCATTTTGGAGGAAATATATGTTTAATGGGTAAAGGGGATAATAGAGGCAATTTTCCCCTATGAGGTGTTGGATTAGGAAGCACTCCTATTAAGGTGGATGGATGTGGGCCCAAAATGGAGGGCAATGATGAAGGTGGGGGAGGAATTCTCCGGTGTGGTTTAGTGTCCTTCATTGGTTTGGTTTGAGGGTCGTTATTATGCGAGGCAAGATTAGATATGGGGTGAACACCAAGAGATTTAATCTCTTTTGGCATGGTGGATGCCTACATGGGTTTGGGTTCAGATGTGGACGGAGGTGAGTGAGATGTAGCGATCTCAGGCAAAAGGCAAGAGAAAACCACCACTGGGTCTTCCTTGGTCGAAGTGGGTGAAGAGACAGGGTCTTCTCTTGGTGGAGAAGAAATTTGAGAATGTGACTCCTCAAGAGGATAGAGGGCAGGGATGATGGTGCCTTCTACTTGTGGTTGAGGAGTAGGAAGGGTATGGTCCTCCATTGGTAGGAGGAAGGATGAAGATGGGGCTAATGGCATTGGTATGGTCGAAGCATCCTCCAATACAGGAGAGGTTGATGGAGAACTAATAGGAGAAGAAGGATTTTCTACCTATGATGGATGAATAGGAGAAGAAATCTCTTCTACTTGTGGAGGAGGTTGGCCAGGGACAAGAGGTGAGACCGTGTTGACCGTGCGTATATCATGCTCTTGGGAGCTATCGGCCATGGTCTGGACATTGTTTTGGCTAGGAGGATGGTTAGGAAAAGGTTGTTTAAAGATGTTGATGTTTTGGTTCGGTGGCACATTCAGGTTATCCAAAATAAGATCTCCCTTATCTATGATGTCTTCGACAATGTTCTTGAAGGTTCGGTAGTTGTTTATGTCATGGCCTTGGACACGGTGATAGTGACAGAAGTCATTTTCTCTATACCATGTAGGGATGGCTTTTGAAGGGTTAAATTGAGGTGGTCAGATTGGAGGGAGATTGAAGACCCCTTGTTTGACAAGTTTATCCAAAACAAAAGCGTATGATTCTCCTATATGAGTATATTGACGTTGTATGTACCATTGTTGGAATTGTTTTGTGATGCTTTGTGATGTTGAAAGTTGAGGTTGGTTAGTTATTGTTGAAGATGGTGATCTAATGACCACAGTGTTTACCACTCCTTTGGACTTGGAGTGGGAAGAAGAAGGTCTGGAAGAAGAAGGGTCATTGGTTTTTGTGTTGGTATTACACAATTTGACCCTATTTTCTTCAATAGCATGGAGTTCAAGCTTTCAGCCCATGGTGAAAGCTTCATCAAAAGTGTTGAATGTTTGAACCCGCAAGGTGGATGAGATGTGCATGGCACATGCTCGAGAGAAGAGCTCAATGAGCTCGGGTTGAGGTAAAGGGAAGGAGAGTTGGTTGATTAGGCCTCTCCAACGGGTGATGAAATTAGCTATTGATTCATCATCAAACTGCCTGATAGAGTATAGATCCGTGATTGCAACCCTTTTGGTGATATTGATCGAAAATTGGTCAAGGAAAAGTTGGGCTAGCTGAGTGAATGAAAAGATAGAGTGATTGGTAAGGGAACTATACCAATCGAGGGCAGGGCCAAAAAGTGACATAGAAAAGGTGCATAGCAATAACGCATCGTCATGTGCTATAAGATAACAAGCGTGTCTAAACGCTCGTAGATGTTGTTGTGGGTCTTCCTTACTCTGGAAGCGAGTAAACTTAGGAAGCTCCCACTGACTGGGATACGATTAGATTGGGATGAAGGGATGGATGGGTTCGTTGCAAATTTGGTCATATGAAAGGACATTACTTGAACCAAAAATGTAAGCCTCAAGATTAGACATTTTGTCCATCAGCATCTTGATGATATCAGCTGATAGATTGGTAGATGGGGTGCTCCCTAGGTTGTAAGGTGCTTGGAAGGTGTTAGAAGAGGCATATGACGTAGTCGGTTGCACTTGTATAGGTGCAGCATATTGATAACTAGTCATTAGGATAGATGTGGAAGCCAAGGGTGGTTTTGTCATGAAGGTAGAAGGCATAAGTTGACTAGATACCACCAAAGGTGGTTGCATGTTGGCATTGGAAAAAGGGGAGGTAGACACTCCTGCATTTATAGGTGCAAGAGTGTGTGGAGTCGAGATAATCAAGTTCTAGTATGACGTAGAACTTAGTTGAATTGCATGTGGTTGAGGGGGTAATGAAACCCCGATGGAGGTTGGTCCAAAAATAGATGGGGAGGCCAAAATTTGTGTATTATTCATGGTCGGGTTAATGGTTGAGGCAATAGTCTGAGTCATAAAAGGTTAGGTAGCAGATGGTATTGATGTCATCGCCGCTTCACCCAAAATGTCTCGCATTTGGTTTCTTGAAGGATAGTGTTGGAGAGCCTTGACATTGAGGTCAAGGAACCTTTCAAAGTCTTGATCCTCTTCGGGAACAATAGATGGTCGCATCGGGGTTGGTCGGGCAGGAGTATGTTCGGTCTCTGAATGATACCCCATTAGAGGACTAGTTATGGAAGGTGAAGGTGGGAGTGGTTGTTGCCTCATGTGGTCAATAAGAGTCTTAGTTTGACTACTTGTCAAAACCATTCAAGGCAAGAGGTTTAGGTTTCAGAAACTGTGTTTTTCAGTCTCAAAAAACTAGAATGGGTGTTGGACAGCAAGAAAGATAGGTTTTAAGCTTGTTGTTTTGAGAAGAAGAATTTGGACAGTGACCGATGTCGGTATAAAAATTGATGCTGATTAAATAGGTTGTTGATGTCGGTCAGATAACCGATGCCAGTGAAGAAAGGTTGCCGATGTCGGTGGTAAAACCGATGTCAGTTACTGTGTTTTCTAGAAACTTAGAGAATTTGAAAGTTTTTGGAAGAAAGAAGAAAATGTCCTCACTAGCTCAAAAAACCAGATAAAGACAGAAAAGAAGATGAAGACAAACAGACCCTAAACGTTAAATCCTAAGAATAAACTTTTAGAATCATGTTGGCTTATGCCTTAGAGTGTGTTTAGGAAGTTGGCTTTTAGAATGGGTCCTAGAAGAAGTAGTTTAAGGTTGGTTTCAGGTTAGTTTCGGTGCTCAAGAGTTTGTGTTAGGTTTTGTACGTGGCTTGGTGCTAAGGAGCAAGCTCCCCTCACTTCATGAGCCCAGTGATAAGCTGGTCTCACTTAGCCAGTATATACTTCCCCTAGAGTTTATCCTCTACCAGAGAATAGAGTGGGCTTTCCCCTTGGTAGTGAATTCTAAGTGGGATTGTCAAGATGGGTAAGGTATCCGCTAGGTGATGAAATTCTAGTCGGACCTTATCTCAAGTAAGTTTTGATGTTTGATTTTGTGCAAGTGGTTTGGATGTGTAACATGAGTGGACTACGCTTTATTCATGATGCGGTTTTAATTACTAGATGTGAGAGATAAGTATGCATTCAGGAAGAAATGATATGCAATGTATTTTAAGCCCAAATTGAAATGTGTGTTCATATGCAGACAAGTGAGAAGAGGTTGAAGAGTATGATTTTGACTAATCTAAGATGCAAGAAAGAAAGAAGGGTTCTTTTTAACCTTACTAATAGTGTCTTTTGGAAAGAGATAGAAGAAAAGGATGTAAGGAGAGACCTAATGCACCTATATGAAAAGTTTGTTTAGAATAAAAAAGTGTGAACCCAAGGAAAGGTCCTAGGGTCCCACCGGGCGTGCCAGAATGTTTCAAACTATTTTTTCTTTTCTACATTTAAAGGAAGTAAGAAACTAAGATAAGTGGTCTAGGGTTAGATGTTACTCAGATGAGGTTTGTGCACCGTTATCTAGATGTTGAGGGGACTCCTCTTTGGTTGTGGAGGATGACACCTGCAGAAGAAAGAGACTTAAACAAGAAAACTATTAGATGGATGTAAGGTGGACTGCCAAGTGATATGCTTGGTCCCAGAAGTGTAAAGACTTCCTTAAGGGATGTCAGTCCACTTATTGATAAAAAAAATGATGTCGAATAAAGATAATAATGACAGACTACGCTAGAGAAATACAAACAATGCGTACCTATTGTCTGTTGTCTGCCTTCCACAGTCACCGACGTCGATGGTTATACCACCATCAGTTGGTTAATGTCACTGACGTTGGTTAGTCTGCTGATGTTGATAGGGGTAGTGGTTGATGTCGGTCAGGGCAATGGTCTTGGATAGGGTCTGGTCAGGTTCTTGGTCGATAGAATGGTCTGCAAAATGGTTTGTGGTAGTCTAAGGGTCTGTGCAGGGTTTGTGCTCAGTTTGCAGGGCAGAGAGTGTGGTTGAAAATGGGATAAGGATGTGGGGAAGGCCTCTCAGCCTTTTTGGGAAGAAGTCAAGTCTGGTCTGGTTGATATCTGAGTCTGGTTCATAGCACTTAGAAGTAGCAAATAGGGACTGATTATCAAAGCATTCTGAAATACTGAGATGAAACAAAAGAAGAATACTTACCTCTTACCTGCTGAAGAAGAAGTGTAGGAGACCTGTTGTTGATGCTGCTGATGTAGAAGACTACCTGTAGAGTGGAGTGACTAATGTAGAGTACTTGTGCCCTGTGATGCTTGTTGTGTGTTTGGGAGAGAGGGAGCGAGAGAGGTCGGGAGATTGGAAGGTTGGTTGATCAAAAGATTGAATGATCTGCATTTTGGATGTAGAACGCTATTTTAAGAAAACTGATGTCGATGATACCGCTAATGTTGGCCAACTACTGACTGACATCGATAGAAAAATAATAGGAAAAAGGGCTAAAATAGCCTTTTGTCCATTCTTCCATCTGTCGAAGTCAACTGGTCGTGGAAAAATGATCAAAGGCAGGTTAAATGAGCACGAGAGGATAGTGGAAGGGATGAAATGGGGGTTAAACATTTAAGATTTGGCATGGGGTGAGGGATGGCATCTAAGGAGAGGTATCCAAAGAGGGGTGAGGTGTCATGGGTGATGTGTCAAGGGGGGGTTTATTAATTTAAAATAGGTTATTATTTTAAATTAACAAGTGTGTGGGTTAGGAATGTGTTAGAAGAGCGGACCAAGGGGGAGGATGACCAAGGGTTAGACATGATTTTGGTGTCTACACATGCCTAACATATACTTTATTAGTTTAAAATACTTATTCTAAATTAATAATCCCCCTTAGACACCTCACCTTGGATTCCTAGCTCTTAGGCCATTTATCACCCTATGACTAATCATAATTACCTAAGACCTAATTTTAACTCTCCCACTAATTCTCGCACCTATTAAACCCACCTTTGGACCATTTAACAATGAAAACCAAACTTGGTAGATGGAAGAATGGGAAAAAGGCTAAAAATAGCCTTTTTCCCCATTCTCTAGCCACCGACGTCGGTTAACAGTCGACCGACGCCGACGGTATCACCGATGTCGATTGCTTAAAACTAAATTTTGACCTCGACTGTAAATCCTGAATGCAAATTTTCTTGTTCCCAAGATCTGAATTCTCTTGCTCCTCAACTCTTTGCAGGCATCAGCATTCTATCATCACTCTCTAAGCTAAGAAACTCTACAGAATTCACTCCACATTGGACTAGAAGATTACACGAAGTCTCCTACATTAGCCATAATGGAAATAAGTCTTCTACACTTCTGGTTCTCCACCAAGAGCTAAGTATTCTTCTAGTTTATATTTCAATTTTTTTTTTGAATGCATTGGTAATTAGTCCATTGGCTATTTCTGAGTACTATTGAGACAACCCGACTTTCTTCTTAGAAAGGTTGAAAAGCCTTCCTCTCATCCTCATTCTCATTCCACCCCTGTCCCCTACCTTTGTCCTTCTTAAGACTCTGTCCACTACCTTGCATCCTTGCACAACCCTTTTGAATCTCCTAGACTATTCTGTTGACCACAAACATACCCTGCAACCTGTCTAAGGCCCATTTCCCCTACCGACGTCTACAGTCTAACCGATGTCGGCAACCTTGACCAATCGACGTCGATAGAACCACCTATGTCAGCGACTGTGGAAGACTTACAATAGAACACAAGTACGTGTTGTCTATTTTCTATTTCATTGTTTCTCTTTATCCAATATTCTTTTGTCAAATAAGTGGATTGTCATCCCTCAAGGAAGCCTTTGCACTTCTGGGATTGAGCTTTTCTTGGCAGTCCACCATATATCTATCTAACATTTTCTTTGTTTAATTCTTTCTTATCTACAGGTGTCCTCTTCCATAGCCAAAGAGGAGCTCCTTCAATCATCTGGATACGGTGCACAGCTTCATCTGGGTATCATCTAACCCCTGAACATTAATCTTAGTTTCTTATTTCCTCTGAATGTAAAAAGTGAAAAATGAGTAGAAACATATACATTTTGAACTTATTTAACTTTCTAAAAATAGTAATAAATATGATTAAATAGATACTTATTTGGAAAATGACTATCACAGATGATTTGTGTTCTAAAAACTGAGTTCTAAATAGATCTAAGTATTATCAATAAGGTCCTAGGATATGTTTTCCCATTAGATAGTATCACCCCACCTATACAATAGCACCATGTTATTGTAGTGTCCTTAAAGTGGTGCTAGCTTCCTCTTTATAGGGTTGTTCCCATTTTATAGGAGCACTTGCACCTATGTTTTTAGGTCCTAATCCTACACACATAAAATTTAGAACTCTATGGTATGCCTAGAAAACTTGATTTAGTGTTCAAACCCTAATCCTCCTTTAAATTATGGTATGAATAATAATTATGTGTTCGTTAGTAGGATAGGCTAGACATCCTTAACACCATACTGTGAAGAGAGTTACCTGCATACTGATACTCTGAAGAGGGATCAAGCCTGATGTAGTTCTCCTAATTAGTGCTACATACAAGTACAAGGGAATGATATAATGAGAGTGGACTTAGATTCCTTGAATGTACTTGAGATTTGGAAACTTTAAACCTAGGCTTAGGGATCTTGTAGATGGTAGTATGTAGAAGTAGGGCAAAATAGGGATCAAATACCTTAATTTTTATCAACTTGTCTTTTGTTTGAATAGGATTTTACATCTATTTTCCATATAGTTAATAAAGGTCAAATAGACTTATATTTATAGATATTTTTATCTTATGTGTATAATAAAATTTACTTAGGCTGACCTTAGGAGGGGCACATGTTTGAAAAAAGTATCTTTTCGAGAGACTTAGGTTAAAGAACAGTAGTGCCTAGTTAGGGACACTAGACCCATGTGGTTATAGTGTCCCAAATGTGGTGTTAATGTCCATCTGGTAGACTACTAGATAAACTTGGTTGAAATTTGAAAAAACTATCTTGGGACTGTGTTTTGGTTGATTGTAATTGTCTATGGTCTGCACAATGACTGAAAAAGTGTGGCAAAGGCTCTAGGATATGTCTAGGGATAATCTAGGAATAATATAACTCAACTAACACTCTTATAATATAAATACCAATTTTAGGTGATGACATCCCCCCCTTTATGTGAAAAATGTAGAAAATTTAAATGATTATAATAAAGGAAAAAGAAGCATACCTAAATTACCTTAGAAGTGAATCTTATGTAATTGAGTCTGAGTATGTGAATCTAGGTTTGTGTATATGAAACATGATCCAAATTAATGACCTATAATGAAACATGCAAAAATAAATCCTTACATAAGATATGATCAAAATTAAAATACTATGTTAAAATAAAGTAATTGAGTAAAGCTAAGTAAGGAGACAGGAAAGGAATGAATATACCTCATTGGGTATGCAAATCAATGTATGAATCTAGTGATAACCTTTGTGTGTGAATGTACATAGTGAACATGTCATTGAATAAATTATATTAAGTTGATGGCTTAATAAATTGTCATATGGGTGGCTCAATAACTTAATCCATTTTCAAATCCATCATTGCCCACCCTTGCTCAGTGGATCTTGATCTATGAATAGCTTGGATAAGATTGTAAGTGTGTTTAACCCTCTCATGTGGGGGGGGAGGGGGGGGGGGCGGGAGTGGGGGAGGGAGGGGCGTGGGCGGTGATCAAGAACTCAATTACGTCATGATTCCATCATTTCCCACTTATTTGAAGTCTATGCCTCTAAAACTAAACTACACAAAGTGCTAAAATTATCTAATTAAGTATATATAGTTGTGTATGTCAACTCTACAACCACTCAGGTATATTAGATAGCTCTAGGCCACTCAAGAATGCCAAGCATTGTAGATAGAGCAAGGCATGAATCTATTAATAACCTAGAATGTGATAGAAATTGTAGATAATGACATGGATTTTTCCATTCCATATTATTAACCTATGTGTAGTTGAGCATATGGAAACTATGTGTCATGCACATGCCCCCAATCATGTATATGAGTATATTGAATCATAACTAAGTATGTTATAACTGAATGTGTGTAACTAAATTGAATGTGGGATTGATCATGCCATGCATGTTGCCCCCAAATAAGATCAAATGGTATGAATTTGAGCTATAATGAATGTATCTATGTAAAATATGAGCATAAATGTCAAACTAGTGAATGTATCTATGCAAATAGTATATTGAATCATAACTAAGTATGTAATAACTGAATGTGTGTAACTAAATTGAATGTTGGATTGATCATGCCATGCATGTTGCCCCCAAATAAGATCAAATGGTATGAATTTGAGCTATAATGAATGTATCTAAGTAAAATATGAGCATAAATGTCAAACTAGTGAATGTATCTATGCAAATGTGTATTGTACCCAGTGTACTAGTCTAGGTAATTTAGACTATCCTGAAGCTGGCAATACTAGATATTATCACCCTATAGTGGATAGTAATGCCCTATGGTGCTAGTGCCCCAATATAGGTGATAATTTCTATCTAGTAGGAAATCTGGGTGATTTAAACTATTTTTTGTCTCTCTTTTTTCTATATTTGCCATGTTTCTAATTTCTGAAACTGAGCCTATGTGCTAAAATTTATCAATGAATAGCAAAGTAGGAGCTTGATCTCTATGAAAAACTCCTATGAATGCCCATATTTTGAGGGTAGTTTTGAAACCTTTGTAAGAACTATCCTTAAAATAATTATCTCTATAAAAAAATTTATTCAAAGCATGTGCATGATATTCTAATACGATGTACAAACATAACATCAAAATGTAATAGTATATGATCATAAGTAGGTAATGTAAGATGTATGTTGTAATATATAATTGCACAAGGGTGTCAAGATATATGTAATTAATGTGTATAACATCAAATATAAGTAACTACCTAGGGATATGGGGCATGATTTCCATCACGACACCAAAGTTGGAAGGGTAGATACATGAGGTCCCTCATGGCATCAAAAATTGGTGTGTGTATAAAAATCAAATACAATTATCATGGTGAAGAAGCATACATATAAACACATAAGCCATGCAAAGGTAGGCCAATGGGCCACAATACAAGGTACATGGGCACATGTCACTAAATCTAACAATGGAGACATACAAGGACATGTTCAAATATCCACATATGCAAGCAATAAATAATTTGACTTAGAGCCACATAGAATGACATGTTCAAATGTCTGCATATACAATCAAAAAATCACATATAAGGAATAGGGTCATATGTCCAAGGCATACAAATAGATAAGTGGCATATATCTAACTAATAATGGAATATTCAATTTCCCTTAAAGATGAAGGAAACATAGGAAACACAATCAAGTCTAATCTAGGAAAACTATAAATGAAAGCATGTAGATTTTTGTAGTACAAATCTATGTAGATGTTAGGATGCATATATACTAAGTCTAACTAGTGATAGTCAACAAAAAATCTAAGAAATGAGTAAAATGATTAATATCAAGATATGACAATGTGTAAACTAGAATGTATAGTATGTAAAGATAGAACCTATTAGTAGCAACTGTGTATGAGATTTCTCCTAGTGGGAAAATGTATCAAATGTTTAAACCTAGATTAGTGTATATACACCCAATGGGTAGATGATATCTAGTCTAGATAAGTGTAGTGGATTAGGGTCCTATATATAATATAAATTCACTCAACAAGAACAAGTGAACCATATATGTATGATAAAACTAATTATACTAAGATAGCAATATTCAATATCTGGCTAGTAGAAATGTAAACATAGCAATATAAACAATCTATAAATTTTGTAGTTTTTCAAGTAATATTTGAATGTTTTATATTTTAATATGTTATATTATTTTTGTGTTTTATAAGTATAATCTATGTACATTAAAATGAAAATAAACTATGTACAAGAATCAAGAGTGATGAAGGAAGTATGTACAAGACTAGGAACCATACTAACCTATGGGTTTCATGGGAGACTCACTATCATTGTGGCCTATGTCAAAAATAGGATTGATAATCTCTCATGAAATGTGATTGTTATGCTCTAGTTGAATGTTGTTATAGTAGGAATATGTCTATTATTCATCATCAGAATCATAATATTATTCAACATTTGAATCATGATAACCTAGAGTGTCAGAGGGAATTGCCTCATACTATGGAGTGACCTTTTTGAGTTATTATTTTGCATATTAATTGTGATTTTTCACTTTTAAACTATGTTTATTGTAGACATATGGTGTTGTGGAGCCTTTTTTACTAGAGAATCTATTTTAATAATGCTTGTTTGTTGAACATGATTTTGACTTTATAACTGAAGCTCTTACTCTTTTTTTAATATTTAATGTGTATCTAGATATTTTGCCTTGATAAATTATATATTTGACTGATGTGCCTTAGGATGTTCAATAAATCCTAAACCTTGTTGACCAATGTTATCAACTACTATAATAGGAGTAATAATTCTTTGGGCCTTCTTACCCAAACCTTAACCATGGTAATCAAACTATTTTAGATATTTGTGACCAAAATTATACCATACTGAATGTTGATTCTCATTTTTGAGAGGTAATTTTTCTTTATTTATTTGTGCTTATTGTACTACTTCTTGTTTTGATTATGTTTTTTAACCTTGTATTATTCTAAGTTATGCTTTGGTAACCATTTTTGTATTGTTTCTTAGTTTAACCCTTTTTGAATTTGTATATGTGTCGTTGTATGTTGTCTAGATGAAGTGTAACTTTTTGAGTCATCTATATCCATTATCTATTATATTTTCCTTTTCAATTATAAACATGAATTTATGTGGTGCCCATTTATTCTATGATATGCACAAAAATATCTGGATCTCCTCATTTGGTGTAAAGGAGGTAAGTTGATCAACTTATCTTTAATTATGTCCCTTAGTATCTCACATGAACTCTTATTTAACCTATATATGACTTTGTTGTGATGTATAATTTGGATATGTAACATTAATTTACACAAATTGGTTAGGTGAAGATGCATACACATAATTTACACTATTTTACCCTAGAGGCCTTTGTTTTGTAAATTAATTTTCCAATGTTTTAATATTTTCATGTAATATTTGATTCTAATTTTTTTTAAAGTACAATTATATTTCTCATACTAATAATTTTATCATTTAGATTCTCACAAGTTCAAGCCTTAGTTTTTATTTATTGAACATGTAGGCACACACTTTGTAGGGAAGAGGTATGAATAGGTTGAGTATGGGGAATAGTGACATTAGTATTTTTTACTTCATCTCATGGAGGAATGATATCATGGACCTTGTTATAGGTAAATTAGCTATCACCCTCATGGATATTAGGAGGATAAGGAGATTCTTTCATGTGCATAAGATATGACATTGATACTTGAAACATAGTTGTTAGCTTATGTGTTATATCCTCTATGTGTGTATGGGTTTACTTATTAATGGAATTATACATAGGATAAATATAAAATGACATGATATATGGAATATATTTAAATTATATAAAGCATCATCTATACACGTGTTTATGTCTTTTTTGAGTTCATTCTAAATTAAAGGGAACAAGCATGTAAATGAACGTATAAAACTTTGATACAAAAAGTGATTAATTAATTCTATCATTATGATCATGATTATATGAAATAAAAATTAGAATATATATGGATCTAAAATCTAAATTTCATAAATGTAAACCCTAAGGTTATCTAGGGTTAAGGTTTTGAATTAGGGTTGCTTTTTCAAAAATTTAGATTATATTCAAATAAATTAAAACCCTGATATGAAATTGATTTAATTTAGCTAGGTTGTCTAAAAAATCAAAAAATTAGAAGTATGCATCACTAATTTATTGCATAAAATTTTGTATTGATGTAAACTAGGGTTTGAAGCAATATTCAAAGTTAAATCAGGTTCACCAAATGATTTAACCTTTTATGGTTTTACAAATGTAATTCCTATGTTTGGTTAAATGGCTAAGATGTCTAAATAAATAAAATAACATTAAATAATTAATTAAATATTAAAAAATATGCTTAAATAGAGACTTATCTAGAAAGTGACTATTATGGATGATTTGAGTTCTAAAAACTGAGTTCTAGACAAGTCTAAGTATTATTAACAAGGTCCCAAGATTTGTTTTCTCACTAGATAGTAGCACCCCACCTAGATAGTAGTTCCATGTTATTATAGTGCTTCAAAGTGGTGCTATTATCCTCTTTAAAAAACTATTCTTATTTTTTGGGAGCACCTACACCTTTGTTTTTTGGTCTTGTTCCTGCACACAAAATCTAGAACTGTATGTTGTGCCTATAAAACCTAATTTAGTGTGCAAACACTAATCCTCCTTATAAGTATGGAATGAATAATAATTATTTGTTCATTAATAGGATAGGATGTACATACTCAACACCTCTCTATGAAGAGAGTTACCTACATACCAAAACTTTGAGGGATCAAGCCCGGTGTAGTTCTCCCACCTAGTGCTTGGTGCAAGTACAAGTGAATGATAGAATGAGACTATAATTGGATGCCTTGAATGTACTTCATCTTTAAAAAAATTTAAATTTAGGATTAGGGATCTTTTATATGGTAATATGCAAAGGTAGGGTAGAATAGGGATAAAATACCTTAATTTTTTTAAACTTGTCTTTTATTTGATTAGGCTTTTACATTTATGGTCCATCTAGTGAATAAAGGTCAAATATACTTGTATTTATAAAGATATGTATCTTTCAGAGATAATAAAATATACTTAGGTCACCCTTAGAAGTAACACACATTTAAAAAAGTATTTGTTTGGGAGAGTTAGGGCAAAGGATGATAGTGCCCAGTTGGGGACACTAGTGCCATGTGGTTTTAGTGTCCCAAATGTGGCTCTAATGTTCAATTGGTAGCCTATTGGGAAAAATAGGTAGGGATATGATAAATATATCCTAGGATTATGTTTTAGATAATTGTAACTATATGTGGTCTGCACAATGATTGAAAAAGTGTGTCAAAAGCTATAAAATATGTCTAGGGCTAAGCTAGGGATAGGATAACTCAAGTAACACTCTTATCATCCAAATACCACTTTTAGGTTATTAAATATTTTCATATATACATAAGCCTTTAGGAATCAAAATCATATCATATTATATACTTTAGATATTTAGAATGGTTTATATATTAGATAGTTCAGATACATGAAAAATATTATCACATTGATATAGATTACAGGGAAATATGTCATGTTTATGCACTCACTTTATAAAAACTTGAGCGCAAATTAATACACACTTGGGTTCATTTCCAAAAAATTTACAAAAATATGCATTATGAGTTTCTACATACACATAAATTTGAGATACATGTTCTCAAATTTATCATATAGATACATAGAATTATATATCAATTGGCATATGTTATTGGTCAACCATTTTCACATTGTTTAGGTTGTATAAGGGTTAAAGGGTTAGAATAGCATAATAAAATGGATGAATAAAACTATTATAAATTATGAAAATTAAATTAATTCAAATAACACAATATATTGAATCTAGAAATTTACCAAATATAGAAAGTATAATGCCAATTGATATTATGATAATTTAAACACATACGAGAGAGAATAATTAGATGGTTTTCAAATTAGTAGGTATATTTGAGATGTAAAGGTGTATAAATATAAATATTGGTGTTTAGGATACCATCATAGAATACTAGAAATATTAATTCTATAGGCATATACACTACCATCAACCTATAGACATTAACATCAATGTTTTTTTCTATGGCTTGACATTTTTCATGTATAGAATAAATATTATATTTATATGTGACCACATGTGCCTAATATTTTTTTATATTACCTTTCTATTGATATATCTATTTCACATACATAGACTATGTATGACTATATATATCTCAAACCCTAGATTTTTCACCTTAGGTCATGTCACCTTGTCAAAAATGGGTTAGTGGGATCATGAATTTGAGATTACCTCAAGCACCCCTTTGTTAATGAGCATTGACTACATATCCAATACTCCAAAGAGGGTCTTGTACATATGTATTTCTCCCCTAAGTGTGGGCTTATGTGTGCATAAATGTGAAATATACTATATGGAAGGGAATGTATTAATATAGCTCGTAACTTGACAAATACTTCTCATGGGTTATTATTTGAATCATCTAAGCCTATAATATGAATACTCTAATGATTGATATATAAAATATGAAATAATAGGGTATTATAACTCTGTTGTGAAATTGATTGAATGATCTTGAATAGGTGTTTCCTTCGTATTTTCTAGATGATTAATGAGTCAAATTTTATTTATATTTATACCACACATTTTGAAAATATCTCATGTAAGGGTTAGATAATACAAATAGGTCTACCTATATGTTTTGAAATATTTTCAATTTGGATGAATTTTAAGGTACAGACACTAGGTAAGGAATCTATACTCTAGCATCAATTTTGGTGTCCCTACAAGGATAGTAGTGTCCAATAAGATAGAAAATTATTAAAGGTATGTAACTAAAATTGAAGGATATAAATCATATTTTGAGCTTGTTTTAGTGTATAATTTATCTTGGTCATCAAAATGATAGTTTTGCATAAGATAATTATTTAGGCATAGTGAGATTGTGAATGTGAGCCTTTCAACATCATGAAGGTCTAGAACGACAATGTAGGTCCATGATTGGTGTTTGTCAAATGTACAAGACTGGGATGTTATATGTAATCATATTTTAGTATCTACATTCCCCCATTTAATTTGATAATTCATAAGGATGGAATTACTAGGTTAAAGGAAATAAATGTGTACCTAGCTCTATTCAACACACCTTAACTTTGTTTGAGCCCTAGTGCATTTTTTTGTAGTGCATGATCTATAACCAAAATCATGTTATAGTATAAATTATATCATTTAATCTGAAACTGAATAATTAAAATTCTTGGAAAGTAAAGAGATCAAGGGAGGAGTAAATTTATGTGTTTATGCAACCATGTTACAAGTATTATAGCTAAGAGATGTTCAAAATTGAACTTTGGATATTTGAATTGGAAATTTTTATGGTAATTATGCCTCTAATTTGGTTCAAGGGTGACTTGTGACATGACCATTAAGATTTCGCACAACTCAAGTGAATTTATAATAAATCCAAGATAAGTGGTATAAATAACTCAACCTAAAAAGGGGAAGTATTTATAATGTCATCTAGGGCATATAATCTCAACTTCACTACTCAAAGGAGATAACTTATATTAATATAAAATGCTCAAAATGGTGCTTCTTCATAAAATTGGTACTTCTTGGTGAAATGTTTTGAATATGTATTTGTAATTTTTGGTGCACTTGCATTGAATATGCACATCTAATGTGTCTCAAGAGGAAGTATATATCAAAATTTAATGTTTGATCTATATTATGTATAATATATATCACAAATATGAATAACTATGTCCCAAATCTATAAATAATAGTGTTAAATGTGTAAGATTCTAACCCAAGTGTATATATGAATAATGTAAATTATGTTAATTTTTTATGTGTGGAGTCATGTCTCAATGAAATTCCCCCACTAATATGTCTCTTATTTTTATTTTATGAGAGTGGAATATAGTATTCAGCTTACCTTAAAAGTATAAGATCACTATATTATTTCTGTATGAATCATTTAGCATATAGGAGTAGCATGTCTGAGTATATTTATCAATTAATCTCATGATATGTGATTAAAACAATAGCTAATATGCATTATATTCATTATGGAAACATTTATAAATTAATAGTAAAATCTCAACAAAAAATTAAGGACACACACAAGAGAACTTAATGTCATAAAATGGGGTCTAAGGAAATTGCAATCAAGGGGCATGCTAAAATGTCACACACTCAAAATTATGGCATATTCAAATGTACATACATCAATAAATAAAACTAAATTTCATAGGGGATTACAAGAAAGTAACATATTCAATTTTTCTTATTATCACTCAAAATGTGCACCTATGTATGAAAGGATCTCACACACACTAGCATGTAAATATTATGTGGCTAGTACCTTAGAATTTAATGCCATAGAGAAACTCAATATATCACTATAATAATTGTATAATACCAAAAGGTTTCAAACTCTTTCACTCCTTGGTATAAACCTCTCGAGTAGGCTAAATTCTTTCTATTATAAATGCATGTGGTTTAGGACCAGTGCATAGACCTACAAAGAGTAGAATGAAATCTATCGGTAGCACTAAACCTAAACTTGAAAAATGGGAAAAGGGAGAGAAAGGGTAAGAGGGTTTGTATAATTTAAATTGTGATTCACCAATAATATAATGATCACCTCACCTACTTAATGAAAAAAAAAATTAACAAACTGGATACAAAATCTTCAAACTAGACACACTACATAAGTGTTCCACATGGAGGTAAGGGAAGATAACATAGCATTAGGAGGGATGATGAATGGTCCATATATAATGCTTATAAATATCTATGTATACATATCATTAAACTTTTAGATAATTTTAGTTCTGTGAAGAGGTACAAAGGGAGGATGATGATGAGGGGGACAAACATCCATAGATAAGGATCAACAACCATGAATGCACACAAAACACAAAGTATGAAGAAAGTAAAATAATTACTATTAATCTCAAGGTATAAGGAAATATTAAAAACTTTAATGGTTAAATATTTTTTATGCTAGGAGAGGGATTTTTGAGGGAAAATTTTTTAAATGTTATGATTTTTAGAAATGTCAACCATTTTATATTGTAAATTCAGGGTTAATATAGCAATGGGCAAGGCCCATTTTAATCATTTTAACATTGGAGGTGGTAGATAGGAACTTAAATTTAAAATAGTGACCAAGTCTTAATGTTTATTAAGAGCATCAAAGTCTTTATAATAACTACTACAAGTCATGTTTATTCAACCTAGGTCTGACTATTTGATCGTAGAAGTAGTTGGGAGGTCACTCATGTATCCACCTGTGCATCTGAGAATAAAGGGTGTCTAATTAGACAAGGGAGACATGTGAACATGATCTGACACTTTGATAACCACCTTTTCATTCAAATATATTTGGACACAGATACCTCAACATTCAATTAGGCTTAGATACCACCTTTATTTATGGCTACCACCTATCAATCCACCTAGACTAGCCCACCTACATATAACTACATAGGCCTACCTTTGCATTATTCCAAGTCATATTACATGATGATTGGTTAAATGTATCTTTTCTAAAATGTTTTTTTTTTTAATTTTATGTAGATATTTGGTTATGTAATGAATATGTGAGCTAGTGAAAGTCATTGTAGGTGATATTTTATAGAAATACATGAGGCCCTAAATATTTTTGTGTCTAGTCTTTTATGATTGTATTCATAGTTTATGTTTTACAAGACCATAGATATTAAAATATGTAATTTGGTGTGGTAATTCATCATTTGGTCATGAGGAATCCTTTGAATAATAATGCACAATAATATTGAATATGTTGAGTGCACTCATGATTTATAACTATTTTCTACACACTTCTCATTTTCACTACTTGAAGCTTGTAAGACCTATGCACTCTAATTTGCATATTTTGTTGGTGTGGTGAAGCACCTTTGCATGGGTTTTGCATTATAAACTACATATAGGCTTGAATAAATCATTTTTTGTGTGAACCTATGTTGATTATTGAGTGTGGGCACATATAGGAAGCATCGATGTGTAGGATTTATTTTAGGTAATTTGACACTACACAATCGCACAACCTTTTATGTGGTCTTTATGAATTTAGTGATTATTTTAAGGTTGAATTGTAAATTCAACACTTATGGTGACCTTTATCTTTTTCTTACCTAATAATTAGTAATTTAGTAGCCTTAAAGTAATCCATTGGGTATGAAGTCATATAGAGTCCCTTGACCATTTTTTCATAAGGAAATTGGCATGAAAAACACATCTAGCCTTATAAAAAACTGAGATACCTTCCATAAGGATAAACAAATCAAAAAAATGCATTGAATGAAACTTATACAAAAGCAAATCTAAGATAATATAATTGCACACAAGCATTTGGAGGAAATAAACCTACTCTAAATAATAGTGAACATGCATATGGCACTTAGGGTAATCAAAACATTTAAACTAATATTTACAAGGGTGTTCATTATCATTAGAGATAGTGCTTAATATGAATCCCATTGATAGGTATGGGAAACACTTATTCCCTTATCCTTAAAAGCTAGTATGCATTGTCTTACTTGTGTCTAGTTATGGTATATGAGCCACTCCATATATCATTTAACTTTATATGTTTCCTAGCCTCTTCTATATCTACATCCCACTTGAATACTGAGTCTCTTTCATTAAATATTTTATTAGTATCCCTTCTATCGAATTTTCTCTTGGTATGCACTTGTTGAAGCTCCATGGTGAACATGTCCTACACCTTGAGTTCTTTGAGATCTATTAGCTCAGTTATCCTTACTATCATTTGATCAATATAGAGTGATTATAATTGATTATCTAGATCCATTGAATGAAACTCAAGATACATGGGCAACCTCACTTAATTTTCATAGACAAACATGAAGGGTGAAATCCCTTGCACCCTTTTTGGTGTTATTTGATCAATCCAGAGGATTGTCTTGAGCTTGGTATTTTGTGATCACTGGTTATCTTCCATGGTTCAATTAATTATGTGAATCAATTTATTGTTAATTGACTCAAATAAACAATTACCTTGGGGGTAATAATTTAAAGAGGTGATCAGATGTATGTTATGTCCAACCACCAATTCACTAATATTGGCTTAAAAGAAAACTAGTGCATTATCTAAGATAATAGTACCAAGAACACCAAATATTTTGTAAATGATTTCATATAAGTCTAGGGTGGAAAAATAATTATCTTCTTTGATCACTAATACCTCTATCCACATCATGTAGTTGGTTCCATGAGGATCCATTTGTGTCTAGTGCTTGATGGCATATTTATCATGCTGATGAATTCCAAGCCCCATTGAGCAAAGGACTGATCATCTTGTATTTGGTGAAAGGTTAGGGATATAAATACCTTATTTCCTATAAATAAGACTTACTTATTTCAAATTTACACTCATATGTGTTTATCCTTGAATAAATTTGACCAGTAATATCTACTTCACATGTTTTTGATGATAGTGTTTTTAGGTGAGTAATGGCCTCTTGACAGCCCATCATAGAACTCTTCAAGGATCTTGTTCACCTAATACTTTCTATGCATCTCAATATAAATCCATTTATGTCTCTTATAAAAAGTACATTTCTAATAAGCACATAAGAAATGGCTTATAATCTATAATCTATAATCAAACCATGAAGATATGCACTAGTCTGGAGGAAGATCCTCATGTTCCAAGTCCAATCCTCTACAACATATAATCCCATTGGTTTTTATTCACACATTTAAATGACTTCTCTATCTTATACCTTCACATCCTCTTCTAGCTACTCATAGAGTCCCTCGCCTTTCACTAGCTTGGTTATTTGGATGTCTATATTATATTCCATTACCTTTATGACCCAACTAGATCTCTTTTCCTCAATGTCCTTGTTGAGTAAGAACTCTTTTATACTCAAGTGTGAGATCATAAGATACAAATTATTATTGTATAACATGTTTCTAAACTTATTAAGTTATCTTATTATTGAAAGGGTGTTATTTTATACAAATTTTTAGCATAGCTCATAATCCTTGAGCGCCTAAATAAATAAAGTGATAAGCTACTCCGGTTGATTATTTTTTTATTATGAAATAATATCCAAGATTCATTTAGCTATACCAAATGCATAAAGGATGAAATCCTTGTCATAATCTAGGTTGATTAGGGTTGGGGCCTCTAAAATGGCATGATTGATGGTTTCAAACCTACTTTGGTCTTCTTGGGTCTAGCTAAATATAGTGATTTTCTTAAGAATTGCTATGAGGGTACTAACCATAGTTAAAAAACTCAGTACAAACCTTTTGATGAAGTTTATTTTTCCAAAGAATCTTTTGAGACCCTTATTGTGACCTAGGAGAGGGAGTGATATAATGTCCTCAACTCATTTGGGATCAATTGGGAGTCCTTCTTTGGAGATGATGTAACCCAAAATATTTCCTTCATGCAAGGTGAATATGGAAATTATTGGGCTCAAAGAGATCCTAAACTCTCAGCATTTTTTAAATATTTTATCTAGGTAACCCAAATGATCCCTTATGCACCTTGAAAAAATAGTAATATCATCAAGGTAAACCAAGATGATGTTGTTGAGGAGTCCCTTGAGTGCCATATTCATGGCCCTATAGAAGGTAGCTCCTACATTTTTCAAACTAAAGGGCATCCTTTGGTATATAAAGGTACCCCACTTAGTGGTCAATGTCATTTTAAATTGATCACACTCCTACACAAGTACCTAGTTATATCTCGAATAGCCATCCAATAGTGAAAACCTTTATGCACTTGTGATTATTTGTAGAATTTGATCCATTGGCAAAAGGGGTAGTGGTAGAGGGGGATTTTTTTAGGTCCCTAAATTATATGCACAAATGTTTCTTTCCATTATTATTATGCACTAGGACTAGATTGGCCACCCATGAGGAATATTTGGTTGGAAATATTATGGTGTCCTCAATGAGGTTTGAGAGATCTTTATTCATTAAGGGCTCAAAATTAAGGTTAATTAGCCTCTATTTTTACCTAATTGACCTATTTTTAGGGTCGAGATCAGTAGATTGGGATAATCATGGATGAAATCCTTTGAGGTCTTCATAGCTCCATGTGAACAATCATCATACCTTCTGCTTAGCTTAATGAATTATTTGACTTTAGATGAGGAGTATACCTTATCATCTTTTAATATCTTATCATTAGAGAAGGACACCATCATAAATCTTTCCTTCTTCACCATCATTTTTCTCCTCTTGCCCTTAAGTTGATCATCTGTATTTATGATGCTTTCTAGTGTGACTAGCCCTTTAGGTAATTTGTTTACATTTAATTAAATGATCTACTCATTATATTGGGCTTGGAGCCACAGTTGGTTCTGAGTTAAAAACTCTATTTCATATTATAATAAGTTGATAATTTTATCATCACTTTCAAACACCTAGAAATCGATTGCATTGTTAGGGACTATTGATCAAATTACAATTTTTACAATCTTCTCAAACTCATTGTTTATATTTTATAAAAGGTCATACTATACACCCACAGTTTATATCTTGTTAGCATCATCATTTCATGCCTTTAGTATGGAAAATATATTTAAAGCATCAATTTCATTGATTATTTCCCATGCCTTATGTTTTTAAGCTCTTATCAAACCATTTTTGAACATGTTTTGTGTTCTAACATGGTTTACCACCAATTCGCTATCTCTAAATGCTTGAAACACATTAATTCATTTCTTATGCACTAATTAGAGACCTTGGATCATTATGTCATATTAGGTAACATTACTTTTTCATCTAAACTATAATATTAATTCATGAAAATATTTTTCCTTCTAAGGGGAGACCATTATAATACCAAACCCTATGCCATTTTTGCTTTGGTAGCCATCAAAGTATAATTACCATTTACCTTCAATGTTATCATGTGTTTTTAAAAGGTTAGGCGATAAGGTGTCCTCATCATGAATACAATATTTCCTATCCCTATTTCCTTTACATTGTCATATGGGCCAAACTTGTAATTCTAATACACTTATTTATTGAACATATTATTTAAAATTCCCTTGAGAGGCATGTCGGTCTCATGAAGAATTGAATCTTCCTATTGGTCAAACAAGGTGTAGTTTGTATCAATTAGATTGTGAATGTATGTCTCTATGTGATTATTCAAAATATTAATGGCCTTAATGATATCTTGGTCCCATATCTGATCCTAAGTAGCATGTGAAACCAATTTGAGGATAGATATCTACCCATCTTTGTAGTGAAATTCTAGGAAAAGCATATAGTAAAGTAAGGGGGTAATTCAATGATTGAGATGTCATATGAAATGGAAAGGCTCAAACACATGTGTAAAGTGAAACTCATATATTTGATTATCCCCATAGTTTTAACCACTATTTCATCTAATTTGGATGAACCCTTTTAAGATGGGAGAATATGATATGCCTAGCATGTTTGTAATTTTATTTGACATCACTAAGTTGTTCATGCCTAAATCTATCATACAATTATGTAAAAGGTTCTTTCCAATAATTAGAAAGATGTAGATTGGGGGAAATTTTCTATTTATGTGCACATATGCCTCTAGTTTACATATATGTGTGGGTGTAGTAGGCATAGTCTTTAGAGGCTCATGAGATTGGAATCTCCTTAGGGCATCATACAAAAACTTCCTTTGGGAAGGAATATCAAGAGCATCCCACATGTAAATAATTAGGATGGTATTATTCATCTTATTGACTATGATAAAGAGGATTTGATTCCTTTTAATATGTGCCTTTTGAATTATAGCCTCTTCTCATGCCTATGCACTAGTATGAGGTTGACTCTCTTTTTGCATGACCATTTATACACATGCCTAGAAACTTCTCATAGTTACTCTGTCATGTGTATCTATGTGTGGAATCTGAGGTAAAAAGGTTGAGGGAATTTAAAGAGAAAAATCTCTCTCAGGTTCTCTCTTTCTAAATCTTATGTTAAAAATAATTGGATTTCCTCCTAAACTCAAAACATCATTCTTATTCACATAGTTAATGTCACCCTCTTGCCAATTTAGAAGGGTGTTTCACTTCTACTCTTGCATCCACACCTATGGTTCATCCCTTAGTTGATATGAAGTATATGAAGGCTCCTAAGGTGGTGGCACATTTTACATTTTAGGTGCCTCATTAGTCATTCCATTCAAAAAAGCATCTTGATCATGCAGATGATCACATAGGAAGCATTATTCA
Source organism: Torreya grandis (assembly GCA_037957365.1). Classification (NCBI taxonomy): domain Eukaryota; kingdom Viridiplantae; phylum Streptophyta; class Pinopsida; order Cupressales; family Taxaceae; genus Torreya; species Torreya grandis. The sequence continues at coordinate 865,576 of JARHVA010000365.1, read as the reverse complement.
TAATCATATGCCATGTTATTTTGCACAAGCATAAGGGACATATAAGTTCTCCCAATGTTAGAAGTTGGTGCATAGGGTAATATATTATATGTGAGTTGGTTTTGAGCCTGATAGCATGTTGGAAGTGAGGCCTATTTGATTGATATTATTATTTTAAGGGTTAGCAAGGCTTGGGATACTATTTTTGCTACCTTTTGAATGGTACTAGCTCATTTCCTAAAAAAATAAATAAGTACTTAACTTCATGTGGTTCACTCAAAGACGTAGAAATTGAGGGAATTAGTGAATTGAGAGTAATATAAATAGGGGCTAGAGTTGGAATGGGGGGCAAGGCATGTGAACTTATACATGGGTGCTCATTATAGAAGGGTATAGGGGCTTGGGCACAATTTTCCCTACTTAGTTCAAGCACTTTTTTATGTGAAAAAAAACCTCATATGCATCTAGTAATATTGTGCCTCCCATAGATTGAATCATTACAGCCACATCTTTGTTCAATACTCTTAAAAATATAAGAATGTAATGTTAGGATTTGGCTTTATCAGGAGTGGAATTTGATCCTAAGTCCTCTAGAATATAAATTTGAATTTAACCATATGCTCATGTGGAGCCATTTTTATGGTTTTAAACTAATCTATTAGTGATATGTGGTCACTCTTCTCTTTAAATTTTATGCATAGTGTCATTCCTAATTCATCCCAATTTCAAATAGTACCAGGACATAATCTATAGTACCATTGGATTGATCTCCATTTCAAATAAGAATCTAAGAGTTGTAATATGATGTTTTCTTCAGTCACATTATGGATAAAGTAAAAATTTGCAATATATTATATGTACTCTACAGGGATAGTATAATTTTCTCCAATAAAGTAGGGGATGCTCTTAAGAGTATCTATGGTAATATCATCATACTATTGAATTATAATGGGTTTCTTCCATTAAAAGGAATAAAGGGTTGGTTTATAAGATAAGCCATGAATGGGATGAGGAATAGTCTTCCTCTATGTGTAGGTAATATACCAAATGGGGGTGTAGACTGACCTTTAAGATAAGGTTGCCATGCATCGCTATCCCTCTTGACAAGGGATGAAGATAAGCTAACTCCTCTTCTTATATAAAATTTAGGTAACTCAATGAAATTAAAATTAGTGCCTCTTAAAGATGATCTCATCTCTCTTAGAATATAGATGAAAGGTTGATGTTTATGAACTAGGAATGTTTGGAGTTACCAGGTGATCTATAGAATGTCTTTAACACTATCAACTAAGATTTACACCAACTAATTATTTAAATATATTAAGGTCTCATCTATCATTCCATAAATTATTATCACTCAAAACATTCACCTGTGTGTGAAAGGCTCTTGCACGCATTGGTGTGTAGCTTTTCTACACCTAGTACCTTGAACTTACACACTAGAGACCAATTTGGTGTCTTGATGAAATAATTGGACCATCCCATAAGGTGTGGGACTCTTTTTATCCTTGGTATTAACATCTAGAGTAGGATATATTCCTTTTATTTTAAATGCACTGGGTTTAGGTCCAATGTGTAGACCTACAAAGAGAAGAATGAAATCTATAGCTAGCACTAAACCTAAACTTGATAAAGGGGAAAAGGAAGAGAAAGTGTAAGAGGGTTTTTGGAATGTAAAAGGTGATGCACCAATAATAAAGTGAGTTCCTTTCCCATTTAATGACATAATAAAACTAAAAGACTAGATACAAAATCTTCAAACTGGGTGAACTACATAAGTGTTTCGCATGGAGGTAAGTGAACATAATGCAGTATTAGGAGGGATGAGAAAAGTCCATAGATAACACCTACACAAACTCACTAATACATATCATATTATCTATAGAGAATTTTGATTATATGTAGAGGTGTGAAGAGAGGAAGGTGATGAGAGGGACAAATATCCATTGATAAGGATCAATAACCATGAATGCACATAGAACATAAAGTATGAAGAAATTAAAATAATTCTTGGTAATCTCAAGGTCTAAGGAAATATTAAAAACTAAAATGTGTATAGATTTTTTATACCAATAGATGGATATTAGAGGGAAAGTTTTGATAGCATTAAGATGCCTAGAAATGTCAACCATTTTACAATGAAAATTTAGGGTTTATATAGCACTGAGCAAGGTTAAGCATAATCATTTTACCATTAGAGGTGGAATATATGACCTTAAATTTTAAATTATGCCTATATATTGAGGTTTATTAATATCATCAAAGTATTTTAAATAACTACTATAATCCATGACTATTTAACCTAGGTCTGACAATTTTATCATGCAAGTAGATGGAAGGTCACTTGTGGATCCACATGTGCATCTGAGAATAAAGGGTGTCTTGAAAACCAAGGAAGGTGTGTGATCATGAAATTACACTTTGTTGTATTCATTTGCATTAAAATATATGTGTATTTGTCTCCCTTAATTTTTAATCAAGATCAGCTACCACTTTCATCTTTGGCTGCCACTTGTCAATCCACTTGGACTAGCCCACTAACATGGAACTACGTAGGCCTACCATTAGGTTATGCCATATCATTTTTCAAGTTTATTGGTTAAATTTATCCTATTAATATGGTGTGTTTTTAAGGTTACGCAAATATTTGGTTGCATAGTGAAGCTATATGTTAGTGAATGGCATTGAGGGAAATCTTATGTGGAAATGCACAAACACCTAACTCTTTTTGCACCTAATCCCTTTCCATGGTATTTAAAGTCTACATTTTACAAGGGTATAGATATTGAACTCTATGATTTGGCATGGGACTTCATTATTTGGTCATGAGGAAGCCCTTGAATAATGTCATGCAATAATATTGAATATTTTGAACATGTTCCTATTGATTTAGAATTATTTCCTATGTGCTTCTCCTTTTTACTATTTAAAGCTTGAGAGACCCAACACTCTGATTTTCATGTCATGTTGGTGTGGTGAAGGATATTTACATGGGTAATGCATTTAAGTCTTAATATTCAAGATTTAATCACTTAGTTGGTGTGTGAACCTATGTTGATTGTTGAGTGTAGGCACAAATGGGAAGCATTTGCATGTAGGATTGCTTTTAGGAAATTTGACACTACAAAAGTGCACAAGCTCTTGTGTGGTATTTATGAGTTTAGTGGTTTTTTTGGGGTGACTTGGAAGGTCAATAGTTACAAAATTAATATAATATCAAATAATAAGTACACTTAATGAAGTGATAATGTGAATGAATGAAGTACAAGTAACCAACTAAGCATATCATACTAGTACCTACATATATGTGTTAACAAAAAATGCCATGTAGCATAGTATATCAAGTACACATTATAAAATATAAGCATGAGTATAGACATGTGTAATTTATATTATATAATCTCAACATGATAATGTAAAATTTATCATAAAACAATATAACTTGTATTGATTATGATCAAATAGAAGCAAGATGCCCCAATTATAGTGTGTCATGTGGTAAGAGGAAAGGTTCAACATCTGCATGTGTATATATCATGGATCTATTTTATTCATGTATCACACTCAAGTAACTTTGAATCATATGTGTTTATATAAAATAAATGATATGATATCTAGTAACATAAATTAAAAAACATAGATGCCAAGGAACTAGTAAACATGTGTATGCCAAATAATTTTTTTGTATCTATTATTTATTTGAATGTTTTTGTATTTTATTGGAATATTTGATTTTTTGTGATTTTTTTTAGTAATTTTTTTAAGGAAAATTCTATCATATGATCCCATCTAATGGATTCTCATATTAATCTTTGAACTCAGAATATGGTACATCAACTTGGTGATACTATCAAGGGTCATGTATAGGTGTCATATCGAGAATTATAGAATATGTGGAACTCTATGTATGTCTCATAGGCCTATGTGGTCATGAAGAGGTAATATAAGTATTATTAGTTATTTTAACCAATTATTTATTACTTTATGGCTTATTTAGTGCTTTTGTAATTAGAACATGTTTATTTCTCTTAGCAATTGGATGGACCTTGTGGTGTAAATGAGGACTCCATGGATTCCAGTGTATATTTCTGGTGTAATAATCTCTCAAGTATCATTTGCTTAGGAAAATGGATTTACTTTTTCTTATACTTTTGTGCATAATTAACCTTAGTAAATTTTATAAATATCTACCTTGGAATAAATTTATCTTGTTTAAGTGGATGTTCATAAGGAATTTTGTAAATTTTAATTACCCTATTGGCATGAATGTATATAATACACCCATGCACTATGGAAGGTGCCACTTTAATTTTATGTATCCAAGGTCATCCTAATAATATATCAAATACTCTTGTGTATGGTATAACATAAAAGGTAATGATCACATGTGTTGGACTAACTTGTCAGGGTAAATCAATCTCATCAATAACTCATTGTGATGTCCCACTAAATGCTCTAACCCTTTTGGTCAAAGGGTATAAATAATCATGTATATGTCCCAAATGTGTGAGTAAATTCATGGTATAGACATACTCACTAGAAAAATTATTAACCATAACATTGTGTATAGTTAGATAATCAAGGTATACTCTAATAAACAAGAATCAAGATCTAAGTCATCATCCACAATTTCACTATCATAGAATGTGATACAAGACCTCTAAACCATAGGGGGAATATTGCATGTAAGTGTGTCAGTAATACAATCTAATGTGTACCCATAATTTGATGGAGGGTGATGTGCATTATATTCCATTTTCACTTTCATAATTTTATTATAATGATCATATAGTGGATCCGTAAACATATTTTGGTTTTGATGGTCATCAGGTTATGACCCTGAATCCTTTGGAGGGTCAACAAAGGTAAGCTATTGATTATAAATAAGGTCTTGGATATTGTGTTTCAATTTATAACATATGCTTGTATAATGTGTGGTGCCTTGGTGATAATCACAATATGCATTAATATCATATCCTTTTGGTAGAGGTCGACTCGTATCAACCTCTATAGGAGGGATATATATGAGATTAAAATATACAAGCTTATTAATTAATGAATTTGGAGACTCATGTAGTCATATAAATTGTATCTTTGGTGCATTGGATAATATAATCTAATTTGTTTTTTATGACACCATATTAACTATTTTGGTTGCTTCCTTTTTTGGTTTTATAGTTTTAACCTTTTAGATAAGTTTGATATAAAAATTGGTAATATATGTAGTCAATGTATTTACTACATACTTAATCTTTTTCAATGAAATAAGTTTCATGTCATGATCTTAAAGAATATGGAATAACTCATTAAAATATTTAAAATTCTTAAAGATAATAGATTCATGTAAAAATTCAAGAAAACTTTGCTTGAATATGTCTTGAATATCTATATCTTCCAATTTGATTTATAATTTTGACCAACATTATTTTATATCTCAAAACTTATTAGTTAATAATATCAGTATTTCCCTATTTGATCTTATCAATTTATGCATATGACATATTTGCAATGATGTTTGTTGTTCTAAAAATATGTCACTTGTTTTTTATCCACAATAGGCTGATCATTTTAGTCCTACAAGCCAAAATGGTCTCTTTCTTTCTTTCAAAATGTTCTGAGTAGTTAAGTTTTTCAAATATTCAAGCCTTTTCAGCTAAGGAAGTCACAAGTTCAACAGGTGGGCTTTCTTCAAAGAAAGTTCAAAACACTCAAAGAATTTCCTTAGTGTTTTGAGGATGGTTCAACATAAAGGTTCAATCAAAAGACTTAATGGTGGGATTCAAACAAATAGAATGAACCACTTTGAACCATTGAACCATTGAACCCTGCCTCCGCAAGGTTCAAAGGTTTAACGAGCTCAACAAGCTCAAAATACCTAGAGAATAAAAGGATTCAAAGAGTGAAGATTAAACTGTTGAACCATTGAACCTTGAACCAAAAAGTGTTTAAAGGTTCAAAGGTTCAATGAGTTCAATAAGTTTGACGGACTTAGAAAATGCAAAGAGCTAGCAGAAAGTGAGAAGATATCCCTGAGAGCTCAGATCACCAAGGAAAGACAAAATGTGGCAAGGAAAGAAAGAACAACTATAGGAAATCTAGAAATGTCTACAAGAGAGTTATTTCTAGTATGTGGAATAGTCCACCAAGTAGACATCAGAGAACATAAGCATTCAAAGGCATGGCCTATTTTTCTTGCATTAAGTAAAGGTGAATGGACAGCTATGTAACTATCATAAAGAAGACCAGACAACCCATGCTTAGGAGGAGACATTTGAGATGATTTATAATGCCAAAGTCAAGGTTGATGACTTGTTCCAACATGGCCCTTTCACAGATATTTAGTGCATTCAATTTAGCATGGGCCATTTTCATGAAAATAAGTGCCTAAGTCTTTTTTGTAATACTATATATTGTAAACTCTCATTTTGTATAAAGGAAATCTCTCGGTTATTAGAAGTGAAGCTCTGCCCAAAATGAAAGGCATTCTTGAGACTTTGAGCTCAGACTGTTAATCATATTTTTTTAAGTGAATGAGAAAGCAAGTGACCTTTCAAACTTTGTGTTGAAATAGCTTGTGTCATTTAGGAAATTTTTCTTATGTCTTTTTCCTAAATACAGTCTTGTCCATTTAATCAAACAAGAAGAACAAGTGGAAATAAGCTGGAAGATGTCCTAAAACTGACTGTGGGAGACTTTGTGCTACCATAATTGCCTTCAGTATATTTTTTGTGTAAAAGATACTGGAGAGACTTTGAGCTCCCCTTATCCTTCGTAACCTTCTACTCTGTTGTAGATGAAGTGGAGACTTTGTGCTACACTTAAAACTACTATGTTACTTTGTCCTAATCAGTGGGAGAAATAATGAAAGACTTTGTGCTTTTGTGGGTTTCTTGTAGATCCTGTTACTAACCTAGGAATTCTTCCTCTAGTTTTTTGAACATCATTTTTGAAAGAAGAGCAATGCCTTCAGCAATTACCCAAGAATTCTCCCCTATTCTATGAACATTATCTCTAAAAAAAGAGAGATGGATGGTATGATTTCAGCCTTGAGTGTATTTTTAGCATTTATATATATATATAGAGAGAGAGAGAGAGAGGGAACCTCCCCTTGCTGAGAGGAGAGATTTATCTCATTCTGGCTGTGGTCACCACACCTATTTTGCTGCATAAATCTCCTTATGTTGTGGTTAATGTAACCATTTTGTCGTCAGTCAGCTGGTGATAAAATATTCACCCAATAGTTTTAAGCAACTCTATTGGGGAAGAACACACAGTTTGAAGCCTTAAGCTTCAAATTGAAGTAGTTTTAGTTCTTTTCCATATCCATTTTACACTCTAGTAGATCCATCGTACACACAAAGCCAGAGAGCTCAAGGTATTGTTGACCCTATATTTGAGTTGGTGCAGTTGAGAAATTTTGATCTTTTCCCTCTACCATCTTACCTTCAGCAAACCAAGAGTTTTCCTCCTAAAAACATTAGTACCAAGTAAAGTTGCTCTTGCCTCTACTAATATAGCTTTGTCCATACATATCCCATAGATATTTATTATCCCTCCTTTCAACAGCCATATCATGGCAGCTCAAGGCCCTTGGGATAATACTTTTGGTCCCCTAAATCTGACCCCACCTTTACATGAACTACCCCGTAGCTCAAGGAATAATTTTCTCAAGTTCTATGGTGATGGGAAGGTTCATCCTGATGAACATATTACAACCTTTTGCATAGCATATGGTGTAATAGGCATTGAATATGAAGACATTATAGTTAGACTATTTGTGAAAACATTACAAGGTGCTACTGTAGACTGGTTTTATCATCTGCAAGCACAAATAGTGACTGGCTGGAACACTCTCAAGGCCAAATTTGAGGCCAGATTCAAACCTGTAGAAGATGCACACGCCTTGTTAGCTTAGCTTACACAAATGAAGAAGGAGCCTCATGAACCCATGAGAGACTTCATTTCTAAATTTTATAAGTTGAGGAACAGGATTCCCATAATTGCTTAGCCAACACCTCAGAATCTCAAATGCTTCTTCATCAATTCTCAGCTTCTTAAAGTGAGTTTCTTGTTGAGGCAAGATGGCCACATAGACCTTATTTCAGCTCATATTTTGGCCACTGAGGTTGAAGATGATCTTATCTTGGTAGAAAAGATAAGAAGAGATCCTAATAGAATTAAATCTTCTTCATCTTCTAAATATTCTTCTACAAGCACCACTGATCCTATGGTGTAAAAGCTAGTAAATAAATTGCTAGCTCTGAAAAAGCAAATGGCACAAGAGATGTCTGCTCCTCCTTCTTATCGAGATATACCAAAGAGGACATTTTCTAACTAGTTGTATCAAGGCAATGCTACCAGAAATCAAGGGCAACCAAATCACCTTCCTCCCCCACTAGAGAAGCTTGCCATTAAAACAACACCAACTAACTCAACAGTTGGTTATCTTGAAATTGAATTTGATTTTTCTTTCTAACCTAAGTTAAAATAAGAAGAAGATGTTGATCTCTTTGCAAAAGGCTAAGAATAATCAGCTGGTGACTCCAACATTGGTTTCCTGATTTACTAGGATGAAGTGAGAAGTAAAGGAAAAGTGTTTGATGGATTATACGCTATATTTACTAGGTCCCAGAACTAGTCAGCTCAACAAGTGGATAAAGGAAAAATAGGGAAAGAATCTTGACCATCAATTTCAATTTCTAAATAAGGGGATTCTTTTCCTTTCCAATCAAATGACTCGATGATCACTAAAAAATTAAGTACCTCAAATATTCTTTCACCTTCTACTTTAAATTCATAGACTAGTCCCACACCCCGTAAAGCCCAGATTGATGGATTGCCTTCCTCTATTTTGAATTCATTTTAGTCATTTGATATAATTGACCATGCTAAGAAGACCAAAATTCAAATGTCTGAGTTTGAATTCTTACAATCCAACCCTAAGCAGTTGGATAGGTTAGTTTAATGCGTCAAGAATAAAACCATCTCTGTAGGACAATAAATTTTGAAAGTAACTCCTATTCCCCCAAAGAAAACACCTACCTAAAATAATATTGTGATTATTCCTCCAGCTACCCCTAGAAAGATAGAACTATTTTATGTCTCTCTGCTGATAAATGATCATCAGCTGAACAATTGCATTATAGATTCTGGCACCTTTGACAATGTCATGTTTGCCAAGGTGGTAGAATCTCTTGGGCTCACACTAAATAAGCCCTTTGGGAGATGTTTCTCCATGGAAAACAAACAAATACCACTTCTAAGACAAATCAAGGATGCCTAATTTGCATTTATGGCCTTCCCAGATAAGAGAATCAAAATGACAGTCCTGGTGGCCAATGTCCCAGCCTCCTATGGCATTCTTCTTGGGTGAAATTTTTGCAAGGATGTTGGTAGAGAATTAAGCATGAACCTATCTGAGGTGAGGATCCCTATCAAGGGCATCATGCAAAGGTTACTTCTTGAGAAGGAGGTAAATTACATTGTCATCCAAATGTTAGCCCCTCAAGCTCAAATTTTGTTTGAGTCTTCGAGCATGGGTAATTAATTTTTGACTACTAAAGATGTTTTTTTTTTAGAAAATGAAAGTTCCATAGGTGACAGTCCAAAAAATTTAGATAAGACATCAGAAGAATTGGTAGGGTGTAGTACACATGAAAAAGGATCCTCCCTTCCTGATGAAGAAAAATCTGAAAGAAGATCAAATTTTAATGATGTTTGGATTCTAGAATTTGATGATAGAAATTCTTCTACTGGTTCTGGAGCTAGATTTGTTTTAATATCTTCTCAAGGAGATATTTTCCCCTATGCATATAAGTTGCAGTTTAGCAACACTAACAACATTACTAAATATGAATCATTTTTGCTCAGTTTAAAGGCTGCTCAAGATAAAGGTGTTAAGCTCCTTCATGCCAAAGGAGATGCTGAGCTGGTGGTTTTTCAGGTGAGGAACCTATATCAAACCAAGAATGAAAGATTGTGACATTATCATAATCTAGTGTGGGACTGCATTAAAAGATTTGATGCTTTTAATATTTCTGCCATGAAGAATTCAATAGTCATGCAGATGCATTGGCCATCTCTACAACTCTCTTGGTCCCTTACCAAGATTTCAAAGAAGACAGGTACACTATCGATTTGGTCTTTCAACCAAGTGTACCTAATAATGTTAACCATTGGTAGGTGTTCAATGGTGACAACTAAATCATTGCTTTTTTGCAATAAAAAGATAGCTTTGAAAAGCTTCAATTTGAAGGCAGTGAATCTCCACCACGAGAATCAGCTCTGGAGACAAATACAAAAGCTAATGAAGAGTTCTTTTAGCTCAAAGGGAATAAAATTCCTAAAGGATTAGTTTCTCTTGAGAAACTATTTGACAAACATGATAGGTTTATCAAGGAATAACAAATGGATTCAAAATCTTCCAAGGATTTTGATCAAATAAATTTGAGTACAGAAGACAATCCAAAAATGGTCAACATTGGAAATTATTGTACCCCTAATAAAAAACTCAAATTTATCACTCTACTTCACCCTTACATTGATGTTTTGGCATACTCTTATGATGATCTAAAATCTCTCAGACCTAAAGAAATCCAACATGAAATTCCTCTCAAGATTGGGTCATTGCCTCACAAGCAGAAGCAAAGGCAGTACAACCCCAAGATATCAAGCATGATTTTGTCTGAGATACAAAAAATGTTAAATGTAAGAATTATTTTCCCAATCCATCATTCCACCTGGATTGTGAACATAGTTCCTGTGAGAAAAAAATATGGGGAAATTCGCTGGTGTGTTGATTTTAGAAATCTAAATCAATCATCTTTAAAGGACAACTATCCCCTACCCATCATGGATCAGTTGTTGCAGACAGTGACTGGCACTTAGATGTTATCAATGCTAGATGGTTTTTTGAGATATAATCAAGTGGAAGTTGGTGAATCAAACCAATATAAGACCACTTTCACAACACCTAAGGGTACTTCTGCATATAACAAAATGCCTTTTGGCTTGATCAATGTTGGTGCCACCTTCCAAAGAGTGATGGATCTTGCTTTCAAAAATGAAATGGAGAAGTTAATTATGGTATACCTAGATGACTTGATAGTCTTTTCTAAGCATCATCCTGATCATGTGCATCATCTACAATAAGTATTGGATTGATGTAGGTAGAATGGTATTTGTCTTAATCACAAGAAATCAATTTTTGGGGTTACTTAAGGGAAAATTCTCGGTCACACTGTGTCCCAAGAAGGCATAAATATCAACCCAAAAAGGTTAAAATCCATTCAAGAGCTTTCTTTTCCTAGTAGTAAGACTATAGTTCACTCTTTCTTTAGAAAGGTAAACTTTCTATGAAGGTTCATTCTTAAATTCATAGAGAAGACTCACCACATTGTCAATATGATGAAGGGCAAAGACATTTTCAACTAGATCAAAGAAGGCAAATCAACATTTCAAGACTTTAAAGAAGCTATCGCCCATGCCCCAATCTTGGTTTGTTATGATTACACCAAAGACTTCATGATGTATAGATATGCTTCTGAACATATGCTTTCAACCATCTTGGTTCAACAAAACAAAGAAGGTGTGGAATCTCCCATATCTTTCATAAGTTGTCCTCTCAAAGCACATGAGTTGAAGTATTCAAATATGGAGAATCATGTTTATGCTATGGTAAAGGTGGTAAAGCACTTTCATTTTTACATCCTAAACTCAAGCACTATTGCTCTGGTTCTTGATACAGTAGTCAAGTCCATACTAACTCAGTAGGAGTTTGGAACTAAAAGGGGCAATTGGATTGCTAAAATATAGGAGTTTGATCTTGTTATCAAACTAATGAAGCTTGTGTGGGGAAAGGGCCTCGACCAATAAAATGTTGATAACATACCAGAAGAAGTAAGGCATGAAGAAATAAAAGTTAAAAACACGCCAATAGTTCTTTTTGTCACCACTATGAATGAGTGGTATTTGAATATTGCTCATTTCCTTGCCTATGGTGAGTGTCCTGCTCACTTATCTCCTAAAAAAAGAGGACTGTTAAGTTAAAAGCTTCTAATTTTGTCCTATGAGATAACAGTCTGTATAAAAGGAACCTTGATGGGGTATTCCTTCACTGCATGGATAAAGTATAGCAGAACAAACTTTTGGAGTCATTCCTCAATTTGGCTTGTGGAGGATATTTTTCTACACCTGTGACTGCCCATAAGATTCTATGATCTAGGTACTATTGGCCTACTCTATTTTGAGATTTATATGCTTGGGTACGTAGATGCAAGCTATGTCAATAGTTCATTGGCAAACCCAAGTTGGTTTTGTTACCTCTCAAGCCTATGGTGATAGAAGAGCCATTTCAAAAATGGGGAATTTATTTCATTGGCATTGTAAATTCATCCTTGAGTGTTGGACATGATTATTTCCTTACAACCATAGACTACTTTACCAAGTGGGTGGAAGCCATTCTAGTCAAGCAGGCTACTTCAAAATTAGTATGTCATTTCCTCAAAGAAATCATTATTTCTAGGTTTGGGGTCCCAACCAAGATTGTAACAGACAATGCAGCCTATTTCTCTTCTCATAAGATTACCCAGTTCTATTACTATTATGGGATTATTCTCTCCCACTCTTTTGACTATTATCTACAAGGAAATGGTCAAGTAGAATCAAGCAACAAGAACTTGGTGACCATTATCAAGAAGCTGGTAGATGACAATCAGAAAACCTGGCATAAAGCATTGCTTGACACTTTATGGGTAGACAGAATTACATCCAAGAGGGTAATTGGTATGTCCCCATTCCAAATTTTGTATGGTCTAAATGCAAAGATACCAATCACCCTAGAATTACCAGCATTAAAATTAGCCAAGGTAGTAGAAGATTCAAATTTTGAAAGTTCCATTAATAATAGAATCATGTGCTTGACTGAACTAAATGAGCAAAGAACTATGGTGGTGGACCGAATTGTTGTGCATCAAATTTTGGTAAAGAGACTCTTCGACCAAAAAGCAAGGATCCATGATTTTTAGATTGGAGATCAAGTCTTGTTGTGATACAAGAGGAGAGAACCAAAAGGAATGCATGGAAAATTGGATTCCCTGTGGAGAGGCCCATTTGCCATTCATCATTTAAATGGTGAAAATAGTTTCTTGTTGAAATATCAAGATGGAACGCCATTTTCTCTACCTAATAGTGGGTATCATCTGAAGCACTTCAATCTTTGAAGTATCAGATAAGTCCATTTGTATATATGTATAGTCTTTCTTTGTTTTGTGTTTTTCATCTATTTTTGGTACCATTTGTTTTTGGCACCTTTATTTTTAGGTAGCATGACTCCATAGCCCAATGGCATAGATGAAGGCACTAAGATTATGGTTTCTACTCCCTTTGATTGCTTCAATTTCAATTGATGGAAGTTCCCCAACTAGAGCCAACTGTTGTTCCCAAAATTTGTCACTTGTTTTTTATGGACAATAGGCCAATAATTTTGGTCCTACAGGCCAAAATGGTCTCTTTCTTTCTTTCAAAATGTTCTGAGTAGTTAAGTTTTTCAAATATTCAAGCCTTTTCAGCTAAGGAAGTCATAGTTTCAACAAGTGTGCTTTCTTCAAAGGAAGTTCAAAATAGTCAAGGCATTTCTTTAGTGTTTTAAGGATGGTTCAATGCAAAGGTTCAATCAAAAGACTTAACAGCATGATTCAAATAATTAGAATGAACCACTTTGAATAGTTGAACCATTGAACCCCACCTCTGCAAGGTTCAAAGGTTCAACGAGTTCAAAGGTTCAATGAGTTCAACAAGTTCAAAAGACTTAGAGAATAAAAGGATTTGAATAGTGAAGATTGAACCATTGAACCTTAAACCAAAAAGAGTTTAAAGGTTTAACAAGTTCAATAAGTTTGATGGACTTAGAAAATGAAAAGAGCCAGCAGAAAGTGAGAAGATAACCCTGAGAGCTCAAATCGCTAAGGAAAGACAAAATATGGCAAGGAAAGAAAGAAAAACTACATGAAATCCAAAATATTTTGCAAGAGAGTTATTTCTAGTAGGTAGAACAGTCTACCAAGTAGACATCAAAGAATATAAGCATTCAAAGGCACGGCCTATTTTTCCTACATTAAGTAAAGGTGAATGGACAGCCATGTAAGCATCATAAAGAAGACCAGACAGCCCATGCTTAGGAGGAGACATTTGAGATGATTCAAAATGCCAAAGTCAAGGCTGATGACCTATTCTAGCATGGCCCTTTCATAGATATTCAATGCATTCAATTCAGTATGGGTCATTTTCATGAAAACAAGTGCCCAAGTCTTTCTTGTAATGCTATATATTGAAATCTCTCATTTTGTATAAAGGAGATCTCTATGTTATCAAAAGTGAAGCTCTACCCAAATTAAAAGGCATTCCTGAGACTTTGAGCTCAGAATGTTAATCATATTTTGTTAAGTGAATAAGAAAGCAAGTGACCTTTCAAACTTTGTGTTGAAATAGCTTGTGTCATTTAGGAAATTGTTCTTATGTCTTTTTCCTAAATACAGTCTTGTCTATTTAATCAAACAAGCAGAACAACTAGAAATAAGGTAGAAGATGTCCTAAAGCTGACTTTGGGAGACTTTGTGCTACCATAATTACCTTCAGTCTGTGTTTTGTGTAAAATATATTGGAGAGACTTTGAGCTCCCCTTATCTTTCATAACCTTTTACTCTATTGTAGTTGAAGTGGAGACTTTAGGCTACGCTTCAAACTACTATGTTTCTTTGTCCTAATTAATGGGAGAAACAATGAAAAACTTTGTGCTTTTGTGCGTTTCTTATGGATCCTGTTACTAACCTAGGAAGTCTTCCTCTAGTTTTTTGAACATCATTTCTTAAAGAAGAGAAATGCCTTCAGCAATTACCCAGGAATTATCCCCTATTTTATGAACATCATCTCTGAAAAAAGAGAGATAGATGGTATGATTTCACTCTTGAGTGTATTTTCAACTTATATATATATACTATAGATTATAAGGAACCTTCCCTTGTTGAGAGGACAGATTTATCTCATTCTAGCTATGGTCACCACACCCATTTTGCTGCATAAATATCCTTATGTTGTGGTTGATGTAACCATTTTATCATCAGTTAGCTGGTGACAAGATATTCACCTAACAATGTTGATAGATAAATTTTCTATAAACTAATTTGTTAAATGTTTTAATTCTTCCACTTTGGATTGGTAAATCATATAACCATCTTAAAGCATAGTATTTTAGGCTCTTTGGAAATAATTTTGTCAAAATTTATCATTTGAAGCATAATCAATGCATGATGCATATAAATATCAAAGATATTATTTAGGATCTCCCTTGACATCATAAATGTGAACTTGGGTGCAATTAAAATAGTTGGCAAAGGGTGTAAAGATATATCAAGTGATATATGATTATGTAATACATCTTATAAATCAATAGCATGAGTTAATTTCAAAAAAAATTGTTCAATGTGGGTAACCATAGATTCCAAATCTTTAATGGAGAAGAGTTTATATAGTATATACATTGGGATTTATAATTGATACTCAATAAGCCACCAAAGGGGATGAGAACACCACTTGTGTTGATTTAAGAATTAAAACTAGTAATTGAGTTTCTATAGTAATTGTTCCCATGGAAGATATATCATTTTTTGTGTGATCTTCAAGGAAAAATGGTTGGAAAACATATCATATTCCCTTACTATTTGTAGTATGTAATGTTGTGCTTGAGGGGAAGGAGATTGGAATGGATGAGTGATATGAATATCCACTATCCCCAATATTTGTATTAGTAGAGAGCAATGGTTTTTCACTAATCACCTTTTGTTTTTTTTAGTTTCCAATATAGTATTAAGGATCTTGTGGAGATCTTCAGGATTTTCACTAATGCACTCTCAAAATAATGCAATAGATTTAACTTGTTCTTTATCTACTTGTTCATGATCATTTTTTTCATGTGTTTCATTATCAACATGATTAGATTCATCTTTTATAATATTTTTTTCATTATTATTCTCATTTTCATTATTGACACTCATTATTAACAAAATTCGGCATGGTATTAGCTTGAGACATTTTTGGTGTTCCAAGAGATAGCTCAATATGTTCAATAGGAACCCCACATAATCTAGGACTACACCTCGATTACATATAAATGATAGAACAAATATGAATAAATATAGCAAGAAAAAACCTTATAAGGCTAATAACCCTAGAGCAAGCTAAGATTTCCATGAGAACACTCAAAGGTCGGGTTCACTAAATATTTAATCATTTTTTATGTTATTTTAGTTGCATAAAGGTTAAAGAGTTAAAATAACCTAATAAAATGGATGAATAAATACATTATAAATAAATTTAACTAAATTAATTCAAATAATATAATATATTGAGTCTATAAAATTACTAAATATAAAAAGTACAATGTCAATTGATATTTTGATAATTATAATACACAGAAGAGATAATTTAGCTTATTTTTAGTTTATAGGTTGATATGAAATGTAAAATTTTATAAATAATAATATTAATGCTTAGTATCTCATCATAATATTCAATAAATATTACTTTTAGAGGCTTAGACACTACTGTTGAACTATGGACACTAGCATTGACACTTTTATCTATAGCTCAGTACTTCTATCTTATATGGAATGTTTTTTATATTAATAAATGACCACCTACTCCTATTAGGGTTTTAATTTTCCTTTTTATTGATATATATAGATCATTTACACATGCTCTATATGATTTTATATATCTTAAACCCTAGCTTCTTCACCTTAGGTCATGTCACCTTGTCAAAAATGGGTTAGTGGGCTCATGAAGTCAAGCTAACATCAAGGAACCCTTTGTCAATGAGTTTTTCCTACATATCCAATAATCCAAGAAGGGCCTCAAACATATGTAGTTCTCTCATAAGTGTGGGCATGTGTGTACACAAGGGTGTAATATACTATATGTAAGGGTATGCAATGATATATCTTATAGCTTTACAAATATTGCTCATGGGTTATTTTTGAATGTTTTATACCTATAATATGATTTTTCCTATCACCAATATATAAATAGGAAAGAATAGGGAAGTATATCTCAATTATGAAATTTATTGAATGAGTTTGAATAGGTTTTTGCTTCATATTTTCTAGATTATTAATGCGTAAGATTTGATTTGTATTTATATCACACCTTTTTAAAATATCTCGTGAAAGGGTTAGATAAGAGAAATAGGCTAACCCATATATTTTGAAATATTTTCAATTTGGATGAATTTTGATGTACAAACACTCGATAAATAATATAGACACTATAGTCAATGCTAGTGTCCCTATAGGGATGGTCGTGTATGAGAGGATAGAAAATTATTTTTGTTTTTTAACTAATAGTGATGGATATAAATCATAATTTATCTTTATGTAGTATATAGGTGATCTATTTCATCAAAATGATAGGATCGATCCATAAGATAATTAGTTAGGTACAATAAGATGGTAAATATAAGCCTTTTCGTAGCAAGAAGGTCTAGAACTGAAGGGTATAACCATAATTGGTATTTGTCAAGTGTACAAGACTGAGATGTTATATATAATTAGATTTTAATATCTACAAATATTGTTTCATGCACATACACAATGGCATAATTTATAATTTAATGACAAATTATTATCTTTCATGATGGGGGCATGCATATTTTCCTTTCTCTTTTGATCATGCATTATATTATACATTGAGTGAAACTACATAATAAAACATGCATTCATGATTTCGTCATGAACATTGTTGATTCCCTATCGATCATGGAGAAAACGTGAGAAAAAGTATATAATTAAATATATAATCCATATGTATTGATTGATTCATTTTATTTTAGTGAACCTAGCTTGATGGTTATATCATTTGCCTATGTAATTATTTAGTTTATTACATTGTTTAATTCCCCCCACATTCATGAGGGTTGGATAATATTCTCTTCCCAACCCAATATCCTAAATATTTAGACAAATTTAGGGCACAAACACCCCAAATCTCCATGTGCTTCAATAAGGAAGCATAAATTCTCCAATGCTTAAATAAGGGAGCATTATTTCCAACAAGTTACTAGAGCAACATGGTTCTCACCAACTATTTTACACTATTTTTCATAAAATAATAAATGTGTTATAACTAATAGGTGTGAAGCTTAATATATATTACAATATTAAATATGTAAAATAAATAACAATTCTAGTGTTATAAATTGATAAATATGGAAAACTAATATTTTTAGAAGACAATAAGAAGAAATGTACTTAGGTCAAATATATATTTTTGTTTATTTTTTTAGATATTTGAAGTTTAAAATAATCAAAATATATGATGTGCATGCCCAAGATCATGAATAGAATCAGAAACTATCTCTGGAAAATAATGCACTATTTATATAATATGTAGGTTGATTATGTTTTTTTACCATAGACTCATCCAAATTAATTATGACTCATGATAGATATAAAAATATATTAAAATCATAATTCTGATAGTGACAGTTTATAATTAGAATCTAAGAAATATTCCTAGACATGACCATTGTAAGTGGATAGTATTGTAGGTCACTCATGTCCATTTGCCATGGATTTGTATGCATTGAATGTAATGAAAATTTGACTTTTGTGCATTTTTTCCTATGTCAATAGATTAAGATGAGATTTTATGATTCATATTATGCTACACAAAATTCTTTTTTTTTTTGTCTTTAAAACCCTATGGGCACCTTTAAAACTTGAAACCTATAAAAATATATGGGAGGTGTAATGGAATGAGCTAATCCCAATCACCTCCTTAATTACTTACCACTACCTATTTATTTAATATTGAAAGGAGATAAATCAATCCCAAGTAGTTCTTCCACCTAGAGTGATTGTCTAATTGTGCTCCTTGACTGTGTATGCATCTACAAAAATGGATTTGATACTTGACAATTATATCTCTTGACTAGCTTTGAGATGATTTAGAGTTGGATTATGGCTACTAATTGTGATCACTATTGAATTTGAAAAAAATAGGGTAGTTTGTCTCAATGTACAAAAGTGTGTAATATAATATCCAAGTGAGTACCAAGTGTCCTAATGAATTACCTTTGATGTGTATTTATCAGAGAACATTTTGATAATTTATTTTAGTCGATATTATGAAATGTGCAGGAGGACCCAAAATATTAATTCAAATTTTGTAAATTAGTGTGGGTGTAGGATGTAGATGCTCTAGGTTGACAAGGCCATATCAACAGTCTTTTCCATCTAGGATGGACCTATCTCAGAAGATTAGGGACAACTATCCTTAGTTGGATAAAGTTTGAGGATAGTATGAAGTAGTTTTAGAATTTGAATTAGGAATATTTGTGTAACAATGATGAAAAACAAAGTCTCAAGCTTGCATATATTTAAAGAAATTAGAGAAATGAAGAATAATATTCATGTATTTGGGACCAAGCTTTATGGTTTAAAATGCATCAAGAATTAGCATTGTCAAGTACTTGTGACCATATTTATGTGTATACATTATCCCCCTTTATTCTAGTAATGAAATTTCTAGAGTAAAGGAGAAATAATTGAAACTAAGTGTGTACAACACACTTTATCTTTGAGAAGATAATTTATATTTTTAGGGCACTAAATTTTATCAAATCCTATAAAAACATGTGAAGTAATCATTACTCCATTTCAAAAGTTTAAAAGTTGAACTTTGAATTTTATAAAAATGAACAGAGATCAAGGAAGGAGTACACCTATATGGAGATGAAACCAAATTCACCTATTACCTTTATTCGATGATATATAATGTGTCCCCTTGTTAAATCACTTGGATAATTTGAACTAATCAGAAATTTTAAAGTGATCAAGTTCTAATTTTGAATAACTAATCAATAATTTGAGTTGCAAAGATTGTATTTTTCAACTTTCATGAATGAGGAATAGTACCTAATGTGATAATCCAAAAAGGTGGAACATGATGGTTTCACTATAAGTGGTGTTAATTCTATTGAGTGTCACTATACTCAAATGTACACCACCCATAGTAGAATATGGATCCACATAATGGGTTCACTAAAAGTAATGTTAAGGCCATTGAAAGTCACTAGACTCAAATGGAAATTACTTTTAATAGATCAAATCACACCACTACATATGGATCTAGATTCTAATTTCATGATCATAAAATAATGAATAATATTCATGCTCCCATCATGACCACATTGTAAATATATGTGAATTGAAATGAACATTTTGCCTTTAAAATTTTAACTTTGAACTTTAAAAAATGTGCATGAACAAGTATCATGCCTTTTTAACTTTAAAATTATAACTTTTTAAAATTTAAAATGTGCATGAAGTATCACTCCTCTGAATTTGTGTCAATGATATAGATATTCATGCACTTATATACTTAATTATAAATTTATTTGTAATTAGTAATTTTGATCTTGTAGCTATTTTTCATACGGATTCAAGTGTGCATGATTATGTATTTTGAGTCTTATAAAATTGAGTTAATATGCACGTCATATTCCCCCCATAATTTTTATAAATATTCTAATATTCATTATGTGTTTTATTTTTGACTTAATTTTAATCTTTTAAAACTTATACTATTTAGAGAATTGGATATTTGAATTACTTTGAATCTTTGAAAACATGTACTTAGTTATAGAATAGATTTTTTGAATTACTTTAAATATTTAAAAACATGTAATATTTTCTAAATCTATTTTTTTCTATTCATGGATGCTTGTATCTCTATGAAAAACCACATGTTATGCCCCCATTTTGAGATGAGGGATGTAGCCTTCAAGTCACTTATCTCAAAAGAAGAGTTAATTGTAGCATGTGATAAAGATATAATCATATAAAATTATGTTATCATTTGGATATTATATCATTATATTAATTTAATTTTCATTGAATCATATGTAACATGTTGAATGTGAGGAATACAAGTGTCATGTATAGATAAATTTAGAAATGAGGCATGCATTAAAGTAACCATATTTGAATTTTGACTAAGAAATAAAAGAGCGTGATATATATCATGGTATGACTAATCAAGATAAGAACTCACAACACACAATTTCACACAACAGGGCCAAGGGTTGTATAAAATTGGCATGAATATGTCACAATAAATAAGTCCAATGGTCACTCATAAAGGATATTAATAATGTCATAAATAAGGGTAATGTTTAAATGTTGTACACAACATAGGGCTAAGGGTCACAATCATTAACATGTTCAAATGTCATACATATTAAAAATAATATCAAATATATATATATATATATATATATAAACACACAAGGTCCAAGTGCCATACACAATAAACAAGAAGTGTTCAGTCTATCATGCAAAAAAGTAACAACATCAAAGGAGCATAGAACAAGTGAAAATTAGTCTATTCCATCCATATGTACTAAATTTATATCATATCAAAGTAGTATATTCATGTATAATAGTTTAATATATGATTAATTAGGAAGACACTTGTAAGATATGGAGCTCAAAATGGTAGAGAGGTCATAGAAAGATATAACATGTTAGATATGGAGCTCAAAATGGTAGAGAGGTCATAGAAAGATATAACACGTTAATAATGCAATCTACATAATTATATGCCCCTAGCATAAGTAAGAACACTAGGTAGAATGGAATACAACATCTAAGAATATATGTATAATGTATGCCCTACATCACACTCATATACCTCATGAAATGTATGTGTGTTTGAGAAATAATATGTTATCTACCAAAATATATGATAAGTAACATATGTAAAGATGTAAACTATCAATTCATGTTATACTCAAGTCTTATTTTTTATTTTTTTAAAATATTTTGAATGTTTTTAGATTTGTGAAATATTATATATTTTTTAAATTTTTTAATATTTGGTTTTTTTATTTTTTATTTACATTTTTAAAATAAAACTAGATGAGGATCCTATCAATGGGAGGACCATAGTGCATGTTTGGATCACATATGTTAATGGTGACTTTTTCATATGAAAAGTTATACATATAACTAAACTTGAATTTGAAAATTCATCAAGTGTTTTAATATAACTATCTTGATCACTGCTCATAGAATATTTTGTAGGATGTAAAAATTGAGAAGGTGTATGATTTAATGGAGTCTATTATTTATTAGGATAATGTCTCATTACCTATTTTTGATGTGAAACACATTGAAATTTTTAAGTTACTAATTAAGACATAATTTAGATGATTAAGAGTTATTTACATTTTGAGTAACTCTTTGATGTGTAGCTTGTTTCTTAGGAGGGTGTAGCACTTTCCTTCATATTGATTGTATAGAAATATTTTATATGGGTGCCATAATTGATTATACATTATTATATTAAATGGGTGCACCAATTATATTTGCATTTTGATATTTAATAGGTGCCACAACAAAATGTGGTGGTGGTGGTGGGGAGAAGGAGGAGGAGTTACCACTCGTTTTAAAGGGTACTCATAGCAAATTCTTTAAACTTTGATCAATTGATTACAATGTATGTATTTGAGACATTGAGGTACTATTGATGATATTTCATGGATTCTATGTATCTAGTGACATCCTAATAACATATAAAATACCCATGTGCTTGGTAAGACTAGAAATAAATTAGCTACCATTGTTTAACCCACTTAGAGAGTTAGTACTATATGCCCAAAAGTATTTTGTTTATGTCTATTGAATTATTTCACTATTCTTGATGTATCTTTATAATATTTATTTTTTTATCCAAGACTATGAAGGATTATCATTGTACATGCATTTTCATTTGACCTATTTCCAATCATGACATTGTGTATAGTTTATTTTTTATTTAAGATCAAATAAAGAGTTCATGTCTATCTGAGTCATCATCATCAATTTCAATATCATAAAACGTGATTAAAGTATGTTGTGATGATTTTTTTTAAATATATCAATAATTCTATCTATTGTATGCCATATGTCTTAGGAGAAGGATGTGCATTATACGCATAATATACCTGTAAAATTTGTATACTTTATTTTGAACCATGGTCATTGTGTTATGGTCTAGATTTTTATGTGGGTGTACTAAGCTCAATAGTATTATCATGGATAAGATATTGTATATTATGCCTTAGCCTAAAACACTTGTTTGTATAATGTTAAATACATTTATGGTAGTCATAGTGTGTGTTACAGTTGAAGGCCTTGTGTTGAGGTTTGGTTAGGTCTACCTCCAATGGTGGAGGGAGAGATATGAGATTACAATAAAGTAATTTTTGTAATAGAACATGAGGAGGTTTTGGTAAACTTTAAAATTTCCTCTTTGGTGGATTTTTAAATTGAAGCTTTTTTATTGGTTGTGATATTATAGTGATTATTATTTTTTCTTCATTATATCTTGTATTAGATTTGACATCGTAGTTGGGTTTTATTTGAAACTTGATATTTGAACTAGATGGAGCATTTGGTGCATACTTGAATTTGTTTAAAGATATGAACTTAATTTATTTTTATTTTATTATATGGCATAACTCATCAAAATATTTGGATTTGTCAAACATGATAGAATCATGGAGTGGTGTTAAGAAAATTTGTGTGAATACATCTTACAGTTCATTGTCTATAATATAATTTGTCATCTTAGTTAGCATAGTTTTGTACCAAATAATATATTAAATTATTGGCTCATTTCACCCTTTCTTGAGTTTAACAATTTGTGCAAAGGATATGTTTTCACCAATGCTTATAGAGAATTATGCTAGAAACTAATATGCCAAAGGGTTGAATGTTCTAACTAATTGGAGTGGAAGATTGTAGAATCATTGTAAAGCATAGTATTTTATGACTATTTGAAATATATTGGTTATTAATTTGTCATAATAATCACATTCCAAGCATGGTGCATGGAATGATAGAAGATGTTTCTCAAGATCACCTTTGCCTTCATAAAATGGTAACTTAAGAGCTACAAAGCCTATTGGTAGTGGGTAAGAGGTTATCTTAGGTTTAAAATAATTGTCAGGGAAACCCCAGAACAATAAACATGCTCCAATCCCTACTGAGTCAGGATCTTGCTCTACCAATTAGAACACATGTGATTACTTCTTGTATTAGCAACTAAACATGAAATTATGCCAGAATCAATAAGTAACTAGAAATATGAAACAACACAGGAATTAAGAGACAATACACAATTGTATTATATACATAGAAGAATATACAATAAGGAAGATGCCACTTCTTCCTCCACCTCAAAGGTTCGCCACACCTCAAGACCTTCTTCCCTCTCTCTCTCGATCCCAACAATCAACTCCAATATAGAATTGATGTTCACCTCTCCAACCAGTCAGTAACACACTGCCAGTTCACCAAGTACACATCCGTACTCCAAGTAGATCCCCTGCTCTCTGCTACCTGCAAATCACTAGACCTTACTCACCATGTAGATATCTCTACACCCCTGAAGAACCCTTGTCCTTGCCTCACCAAGTCCTTATGATTCTTCAACCAGTACTCCAATGGATCAGCTCCTTGACCTTCCAGACCTTGCAACTCTCCCTGATCATACATACTCAACACCCCTTGGAACTAGGAGGAGCTACACTAGCTCTCTCTAAAAGCTCTCTGGCTTTCTAGCACACACATACAATACAGCCCATGAGTCCATATATAGATCTCATGCTTATAATAATTAGACTAACCTAATTACAATAATTAGACTCGCAACTCAAGACTACGACTAGCCTTCAACATGCAAACTAACAGTCTCAAAATAGACTCTCCTGGATTCGTCATGCAAACTGCCTGTTCTCACACAGGCTGCTGACGTCGGCACCTCCATGACCGATGTCGACCGACTGGTAACCAATGTCGGTTGCTTCCTCTTGCTATCTGACCGATGTCGACTGATCAGACTGATGCCATTTCTCTGTAACTGATTCTACAACTCTGCATCCTCCGTAACTTTTCCTGTTTGCATCCTGGTGAAGTTTTTAGCTCCACAACCTAACAATCTCCCACTTGGAGATAAAAAGTTGCACCTATACCTGTACACTATCTAAATTATTCCCTAGCTTGTATCCCTCTTCAAGATCCATCCTGAAGACCAACCACCACACAACTATGATGTTATACCTGTCATTCAAGTAACCTGCCATATCCGAACCTACACATCCATGTAGTGAAGAACTTGACCCTGCAAAACAAGAAACCCTGTTGCTAGTCCCACTGAACTTCCCTCTAGTACTCCTTCCTCGAATTGGCTCCATACTTTTCGACAACCCCCACTGATTGGGAAAATTTAGGCCTACACTAGACCTCATGTGATTTCGAACCCTGTTTCAAGCTAAGCTTGAACTGTCCAGCCATTGGTGTGCTTACCGATTCTGCATCCTGTGTAATGAACCTCGCCAACACCGTCTTCACATCAGCTCCCACTGGAGATAAAATCTCCATGTCTCTTATGCCAAAGAATTTCGCTGCTCCAAATTCTTCATGACACACCTCTGAACTAACCTTACCCTTAGCTCAGTAAATACCTGTATGTACAAACCTTCTAGTAAATCACCCACATACAGTAACAAGATGATGTTGTGACCATCATCTACTTGGTAAGATAAACACAATAGTTACATTGACATTGACTGAAGCCATGCTTAGTCATCCACCTGTCAAACCCTGTACCACTGTCCTGCAGCTTCTTCAAGACCATATGCCTCAGCCTTCTGTCTCTTGTGTCCATCCACTCTCTTCTCTAAAATGGGAATCCGTCTCTCAGTGCTTTCTTCCAGCTGACAACTCTACCAACAAGTACCTATT
This sequence comes from Torreya grandis, assembly GCA_037957365.1. Lineage (NCBI taxonomy): Eukaryota > Viridiplantae > Streptophyta > Pinopsida > Cupressales > Taxaceae > Torreya > Torreya grandis. The sequence continues at coordinate 839,756 of JARHVA010000365.1, read as the reverse complement.
TGGTTTTTCTCCAAGGACTCATACTCCTCATCCATGCCAAGCTCCCACTGTATCTAGACTCTACCTGCATGCTTCTTCACGTCCTCCTGGTTCTTGACCATCAGTAAGCAATATAAAGAAGGTGAACAATGAATATGAGGTTCACTTACCCTTTCCTAACCTCCACATGAGCGTTTGAGACTTGTTGTCTGCCCAATATCCGTTCCAGTGACCGATCTCGGCCATCTCCCAGTCTGCTCCCGACCGATGTCGGTTCCCTGCACTGACCCTGACTACCGACATCATCTCCCTGGCCAACGCCGGTATCCTTTCTGCCAATGTCGGTTCCCTCATGACCGACATCAGTCTTCCTGTTGCCGACGTCGGTCACTGTGTGACCGATGCCGGTACCTGTGTTCATCTGTAAGTGACAACTTTTTACCTGCGAGCTCTCCAAGGATCAAAATCCTAATCAAATCAACCCTGCTCTGCTCAGAATAATTTAGTTCTCTCACCTGATCTCTGTCTGTCATCTCCTCCATGAACACCAAGGCTTTCCAATTCTTTAGCTTGTCAAAAACATCTGTCTTCTACTTCAGAACCTGCATTCTCCTTCTACATATATGACTAAGCCTATGAAGCCACATCTCTGCAAAAGAAGGTGAATTAGCAATATAAGTAGATAGATAAATGACACCTACTTTCTTACCACCATCTAATTCAAGTGTGTCCACTGTGAGAGTTATAGTGCATCTCTCATCACCCAAATTTCTTGAAGAAATTAGACTCATCTCCAAGACTGGTACCTACATGACTTCCTTCAATGACTGTGTGTCATCCATCTGCAATTTCAGCTTCACTTCCCCTTTGCCAATTCTTTGGCAAGGCTCACTAGCTCCTCTCCCTGGGGCTGCATGGAAAGAGGCAACATAATCCGTTATCCAAGACTCAACTTTATCCAAGAAACCTCCCAAAGCATCCTGTGCAACAACACCTGCAACATCTGCATCTTCAGTTCCTTCATGTTGATCTGCTACCAACCAACAATATGTTTTTCTCTGCTCTTTCTTTCCATCAATCAGACCATTTGTGCTATTCAGTTTCTCCATTCGTAGCTTACTTCCTTCTACCATTTCTATACTCCCACTCAATCAGAAACCCCTGTGAGCAACCTGTAATCAACAAACACTACCAGATTTGAAAGCACCTGTTAGTAACCCAACCAAAAGCTCTGATACCACGTGTCAGGGAAACCCCAGAACAATAAACATGCTCCAATCCCTACTGATTCAGGATCTTGCTCTACCAATTAGAACACATGTGATTACTTCTTGTATTAGCAACTAAACACGGAATTATGCCAGAATCAATAAGTAACTAGAAATATGAAACAACACAGGAATTAAGAGACAATACACAATTGTATTATATACATAGAAGAATATACAATAAGGAAGATGCCACTTCTTCCTCCACCTCAAAGGTTCGCCACACCTCAAGACCTTCTTCCCTCTCTCTCTCGGTCCCAACAATCAACTCCAATATAGAATTGATGTTCACCTCTCCAACCAGTCAGTAACACGCTGCCAATTCACCAAGTACACATCCGTACTCCAAGTAGATCCCCTGCTCTCTGCTACCTGTAAATCACTAGACCTTACTCACCATGTAGATATCTCTACACCCCTGAAGAACCCTTGTCCTTGCCTCACCAAGTCCTTATGATTCTTCAACCAGTACTCCAGTGGATCAGCTCCTTAACCTTGTAGACCTTACAACTCTCCCTAATCATACACACTCAGCACCCCTTGGAACTAGGAGGAGCTACACTAGCTCTCTCTAAAAGCTCTCTGGCTTTCTAGCACACACATACAATACAGCCCATGAGTCCATATATAGATCTCATGCTTACAATAATTAGACTAACCTAATTACAATAATTAGACTCGCAACTCAAGACTATGACTAGCCTTCAACATGCAAACTAACAGTCTCAAAATAGACTCTCCCGGATTCGTCATGCAAACTGCCTATTCTCACACAGGCTGCCGACGTCAGCACCTCCATGACCGATGTCGGCTGACTGGTAACCGACGTCGGTTGCTTCCTCTTGCTATTTGACCGACGTCGGCTGATCAGACCGATGTCATTTCTCTGCAACTGATTCTACAAATTTTCCTCCTCCGTAACTTCTCCTGTTTGCATCCTGGTGAAGCTTTTAGCTCCACAACCTAACAATAATTGTGAATAAAAGTATGTAATTCCAATTAATGACTAGGTACATATACACCTTACTCTAATTGTAACACCTTAGCATGTAAGGCTACAAAAGAGTACTCAAGATAATGTGAATTAGGTAAGGTTGGTGTTGGATCATGCATAGTAATCAAAGGAGGTATGTATGATTCCCTTATATAAATAGACATATGAATCTATTCAAAACCTTGTAATTCCCTCATACTTAAGGATGTTGTCCAATATTTAACTCAAGTTATTGATATTAGAATGAAGTAATATTTGAAATTGGAACACCTATAGTGGGATTAATAACTTGAGTTGCTTACCTTTATTTATCTCTTGTAATGTATATAAATTCACAAATATTATGTGGGTTTAAATTTGTATACACATAATAATTTCACTTTATCATTTACTAACACTTTCTCTCTTATGGGAACATGTCAAGTTTCAATCTCTCTGAGTGCATGCCTTAAAAGGTGTACCAGGAAAGGGGTGGGCAGACCATTGTTGTATTGAATTATTTTTATGGATTTTTATCATTCCTACTATTATTTAAACTTATTTAGAGTCTCTATGTATTCACCTCATATGATGTCTCCCTAAAATCCTAAAATGTGGCTAAGTTTGAAATCTTGAAACTCTAAAATATGGCTAAGTCTAAAATCTAATAGGACCCTCCAAAATCTAGAATTTGCATCATAGTTCCTAGAGGTCTGAAACCACTCTCAAACATATTGAAAGTATAACTATAAATTATAACTTAAAGTATAATTTGACATTTAAACATGGAAATTTAGACATGGACATATAGTTTCTTATACTTAAATATTTATTTTATATTTATACTATATGTTTTAGCACTTTTAATGCCCTTATCCAACTCCTTGAGTAATTTACCTTCTCAAATAACCCATAACTAATAAAAACCCCAATTTTATAACTATGTCAACTAACACATGTGTAGTCACCCACTAAGCAAAAACCCAATTTTTTAGCTATGTCAGTCAACACATATGTAATCAGCCACTTTACACCTATTTTTCCTACTAATTCAAATGGGTAAATCTTGTTATAAAAGGTTGAGTCACACATTATGGAAATAGGTTATCTTGGTCAACCTATTTGAAGGCCTAATGACTATTTTTCTTGCCTAACAAGATTGATTTGGTTGACCTTGTTGGCCAAACTTATAAAAGGGTTTAGGGTCCATCCTTGGCTATATGTACCACCTTCACTTTAATCCAATAGAGATGAACATTCATTTTCACATTATTATATCTCATAATTATACTAAGTCTACACTATGAGAGTCATTTCTTATGGTTTTGCCTTGGAAGGAAAGAAGCTTGTCTTGTGGAAAATCTTAGATACAAAGTAGGAGTCTTTTATCCTAGAGATGATTTTTATAGTGTGATCATTACAAAGCCATAAAAACCTCATACAAATCAATATTATCCAAGGGAGAGATTAAGGCATGATAGGTTCATCTAAATATAAGCATTCCTAAATATTACTCTTTCATTTGATAGATAGATAGATATTGCATAAAGTAGTAGGTTGAATGTTTCACTCCTTCCTTAGTTTACCTCTACATTGACTTGAGTAGAGTTCTCTTTGATTTTTATATGTTTTTATATTATTAAATTTCTCCATTTGTGCCACAATATTTAGTGAGAATTATATTTAGATTTATTGTATGTATTATGGGTATAGCTAAGGTTATTGCATCATATCATTTACCTAGAGGATTTGGAAACCTCTCCTTTGGTGTTGTGTAGTAGGATATCCCTTAGTTATGTTTAATAGATCCAAATTGGTCACGTCATAATATAAATAGTTATGCAATGAGTTATTGGTAAGATTACCTTCTCTGAGCATGGAATCCACTAAGTAGGACAAGTTATAGATCCACCCTAATTTATTGCTTACATTCCAGTGAACCTAAAGTGAATTTTACCCTTGCATTATTTTTTTTATCACAATCATTTAGATTGAGCTGGTGATCAAGTTTCATTTTCTCCATATAGTTTTCTTCTTTAGATAACTAGATCAATTTGGTCAATCTAATCTTTTTATTTATTTTTAGTTTTTAGATTTATGATCAAATAGATTGTGTTGGTCAATCTAGTTTTATCCTTTTGCTTGTGGGGTTTCATTTCAACAAACAAGATTGAGGGTATTATATCAAAGTGCATATTTTCATGTTTTTTTTTTGAATTGTAATATTTTTATGATGTGCTTATAGAAATAGGAATATGAATTTGTTCAATTTTTTATGATTCCCCCATACCTAATGATGTTATCCAATATGTAACTAAATTTATTGATACAAGAATGAAGTAATATTTGAAATTGGAACACTAGAATTTGGATTAGGAACTTGAGTTATTTATTTTATTTATCTCTTGTAATGTAACAATGCATCAATCTTATATTTGTTAGAATTAAGGTATTCAACAAATTATTTTTCATTAACTTCATCCACTTACTCAATATTGGATTTATCAAGTTCAATGGTCATGATAAGTCCATCAATAGGGTATGTAATATGCCTTATATCATTCTAAATGTAAAATTGTTCTTGTTCCCAAGTCATACTTGATTTTTTTTAAATGACTTAATAGTGTCGATATCTTAGGAATATTATTGAAACAGTGTGAGTTGATTATGGATTGAGATTGCTCATATGTATTTTAACCTTATTTTTATTTTTGAATTTGATTATTTTCAATGTATAATGAATTCAAATAACACCTTATAAATTAATGTGGAATGTGATAATGAACCTCAATAGATATAAACACAATTCAATAATTATTATCATGATTCTATTTTTAATTTTTTAATTTTTAAAATGGATTAGGGGTGAAACTAGTCAAATTATGTTTGATTGTAGGCTCTTAGATATACTAATTTTAGTCATAAAATAGTGACCATGGCTAAAAGGGAACTAACTATGGAATATTTCACCATCCCGTAGATACACTATCCATCTCTAAGGTACATTGAGAGTAACTTTATAGGGTTAAATATTTACCAATGCACTACAAGAAAAAATGGTCAAAACCTTTCTATGGTTGAAAAGTAAAACCCTGAGAATTTTCAATATACAATGAGGTACACAGAAACTCAAATTCATATATAATGTTGTATAATGGTTTGAGTATCGTACCAATACCCTTCACACCATAGTTTAATTAAAATGGAAGACTGTTTTGCCTAGAACAACTTCTATGAGTTTTTAAATTGTCAAAACACAGTTTATAACAAAGTAAAAAAAGAAAATTGAAATTGAAAACTAAATTCAAAAGTAATGTTTTTTGTAAATAAATCATAAATTAATCTAAAACCTTAAGATAAATTTTTTTTTTTAAAATGCTTCAAAATGTACAATTGAACCAATATTTTTTACCCTAGTTTTTATAATAATAAAAATGTGTTGTAAGTAATGTGTAAAACTTGATAGATATCATAATGCTATAGATATAAAACAAATAATAATTATAGATTTATAAAGTGATAAATATGGAAAATTGTTATTTTTATAAGACACTAAGAAGAAATGTACTTATCTCAAATCTATATTTTTGTTAACTATTTTAAATATCTAAAATTAGAAATCAACAAAAGAAATGATTGTGTATGTTCAATATCAAGTACAAAATCTAAAATTGCATCTGGATAGGTTTTCACTATTTGGATATCAAATTAGGTAATTTGTGTCTATTGACTATGGACTTTTCCTAGTTGATTATGGTTGATAATTGATTAAATAAAAAAGGAAAGGTATAATTTAGATAGTGACAATTAAGAAGTAGAATATGAGAAATATTATAAGATATGACCATTGTAGGTGGAAAATAATGCAGGATACTTGTGTCTATTTACCATAGACCTTTCTAAGTTAATTGTTATTAAAATATGATTATTATGCATTTTTCACCTATGTCTACTAAGTAGGTTGAGATTTAGATATTAAGGTTATGCCATGTAGAATATTTTTCTTCCTTATTTTGTATTTAAAACTCTAAGGACACCTTAAAATCGTGATACTTGAAAAAAAGAGGGGAGTGTAATGTGTTTAGCTAACCCTAATCAACCCCATTATGATTTAATGCTACATATGTATCCAGTACTCAAAGGAGGGAAATTAATTCCATGTAGTTATCTCACTTAGAGTGATTGTGTAATTTTGATCCTTGGCTATTTATATGCAGCTATAAAAATGGATTTGACACTTGAAAATCATATTTAATTACTCATTTTTAGATGGTTTTAACTTGGGTTATGGCTACTCCTTGTAAAATATATTTAATTTTGAAAGAATAAGGAATATTTTATCACTATGAAATAGTGTGTAAGATAAGAACAAAGTGAGTACTAAGTGTCTTAATGAATGACCTTTGATGTGAATTTATAATATAACATTTTTATAATTTACTTTAAGTTACCTTATGAAACATGTTAGAGGACCTAAAATATTAATTATAAATTTGGAAAATATTCATTATTCAGTGTGGGACATGAGCACTCTAGGTGGACAAATCTATGGCATTGGTCATGTCCATCTAGCACAAGCATGTGCCAAAAGATCAGGGACAATTGTCCTTATATGTATACAATCTGATGATAATATGAACCATTTTAAACATTTGACTAAGAATTTATATGTAGAAATGATGAAAAATAAAGGGTAGGCCTACATATAAATAAATGGCTTAAAGGAATAGTGAATAAGAATAATGTCTTTGGGTTTAAGTCATGTGTTTTAATATGTATCAAAATTTACATGTCTACACTAGCACACAGTTGTACCCTAACCCTTGTTCTTTCAAATTTTCAAAAATTCAATTTAAGATTAAAATTTTTGATATATGGACATTGATTACGTATGATTTTAAGTTTTTCATTTGAGTAAATTGCATAAATAGAGCATCATACCAAATACAGAGTATGTTTTACACACTTAGGTACATTTTATAATTTCATTGATATATGGACATTGATTACATATGATTGCAAGTTTTTATATTGAGTGAATTTCACAACTAGAGCATCATACCAAATATAGAGTATGTTGTACACACTTAGGTACATTTTATAATTTTTATCTATCAAGTTTATTACTAAAATTAAAGGGGACATTTGTAGATATTAAAATCTAGTCTTCAGTGCTTGAAAATGACAAGCTTGACACACATTTTCCATACATGAATTCAACACATAAATAAGGTTATAATCCACCATTATCTCACACTTTCATGTTATCTTATTATTTGAATCTTTCATTTTTCTATTATACACCTATATAAATGTCATTGTTTATTTCAAACCTTTCAAATATCCATCTCTAGACTCTCAATTCTATCCACCTATACACATGTCAATTCTTTGGCATTTGGTCAATACCACCAGTAGATACTGACCTATATAGTTAGAAATGACCCTCTCTTAGAATGATTATTTTTTCAAAATCAAACATTTCCTTAGGGTCAACCAATCAATCTAACATGTCAATGGCATCATAAATTATTTAATTAGATCCATATATAAACAAATCAAGGTATCATTCAAAATAGACTTGGATCTTATTTGATATATATCTATACATTAATACACACTTGGGAAAATCTTCCCTATTTTTCCCAAATTTCAAATCAACCACTAGAATTAATTACAAGATAAGTTTGAAGCGCACTAAATCTAAGTAAAATAAATCATTATAAAATATCAAAAGTAAATCATTAGTGGCATGTATATAGTGAAGGAGCATAATTTTACAATCACATTTGGTGGGAGAACTATGTGTGTCTTGATTTCCTTCCTTAGAGTATCAGATACATAGGTATCAATAAATCATCAAATGAGGTTGATTGAGTTCAAATTAATACATTACACTTTCCCCATTTTTTTAGTTTCTAACCCTCATAAATATGTTTGTGATTTCAAGGAAACAATATTAAAATCTAGAGTTGTGTGCATCTTCAAGGTTCAAGATCTCAAATATAAAGCAAGTAGATATGTATAAAATATCATATAGTCACTTTACCATATTTCCAAATAGTTTTGTAGCTACTAGCAAGTGAATTTTTATCAAGGACACTAACCTAGATCAGTGCAACCAACCCAAAATAGATAGAAAAATAGTTTTAAAATCATATAAAACATAAGTCAATTTTATCTTATTATTCACTTCTAGAATATATTCAAAGTCATACAATCACCTATAAAATCTAAATATTGATCTCTTTTTAGTGTTTAATATATTTATCATATGCCACTTTTCAAATCAAAATAATTAATCTCAATATTTCACATTTAGGTATATGCATGTATGCCATATATCAATATTTTAATTACATTTTAAATGTATATCATTATTAGATTAATAATACTTATTAATCCAAATTATATTAAAACACAAACATATATTCTAGTTGAAATTTTATTATTTACATTTAGTAAATTTAATATTACTCAAATATACAAGTTGTAATACATTCATTTTATATTTCATTTTCTTATGAAAACATTACATATATTGTTGACGTAGGTGAAATTTATTATGCTTATAAATTATTTTAAAATGATTAAAATAATTTATAAAAATGTTTATTATGTTATTGAAATATTTCTCTCAGTTACTCTTTTAATATGTGTTAACATTTTCTATTTTATCTATAAATTCTATTAAATTACTCTACAATCTATATTTCCTTTTCATTTAAACATTATTTTAAATATTTGTTATATTATTTATTTTAATTATTTATAATTAGTTAATAAAATCCATAAGCAGTACAGAAGTGTTCCACCTCCAATGCCACTTTCTCTACTTGCACCTGGATCTATAACATGACATTTGAAAGCATTGCAATTCTATTAGTGATAGAGAAAACCATGATCATGTTTTACTTATTTATAATTTGTGTGATGCAAATAAGATAAAACTATTAATCATACATTTTTTTAATGTAAAAGGGTATATAGATATTTCACTTACTATATTTGTAATGGACAAAGTAATGGAAGAGAGATACACTTAGCTTAATTATGATTTCTATAACTCAATGTATTTGTCACTATCCCTAAAAAACCTATGTATTTACTCTATAACTAATCAAATCAAGAAACAATATTTAAAACATTACATATACACTGCTAATGAAACTCATACCCCTATGGTGACTTGTACTATCTAGGATTTTTTGGTATTATCTTTATTGACTGTGTATAACTATGATACCTCAAATTACTATGCCTACACACACACACACACACATGGGTGCTCACCTTAATTTTTGTATGTTGATTTGTATTTTCCTTTTAGAATTTGAACACTAATCACACTTTTGACACAAGATCTTTCAAATGGGGCTAGAAATTTGGGTTGGACAACCTAAACCATTGTCCACTAAGTTACTAATAATTTTATACATTTAAATACTTGGAATATGGATCAAACCATATTTATTTCTCCCACCTAAGTTTGTGTGTGCAACATTGTGATCAATCTATAATGCAATACAATGTTTAGCTTTGACAATTGGCACCTTGTAACTTTGACCTACATTTTGTATTTAGAATTGGATATAGGTTTAATCTTTTGAGGGATAGTCAGATATGTATAGATTTTTGATAATGTCTCAAAAGAATGGTAATTTATTTCTAAAGTTTGTTAAGACTTACCAAGATTTACACCATATCAATACAACCATAATATTGATTTGTATTTATAGATTATTTTTAATATTTATTTCTATGATTGAGCCATAAAACATGTCTAGGCTAACATAATTGATACTTATCAATTTAAAAAATAGTTATTGAGGGTTCTTGGACACTACCAATAGAGGCAGACACCTATGGAAAAATAAAAACTATTTGATTATAATTGGTATTATCTTTGGATCAAAAATAAATGATCTAATAAGATATGGTGATAGTCTTCTTAGGATTATATAAGGTTCTTGTATGATTCTTAATAAGTCTATCTGGTAAAAGGGCTTAGACAAAACAAAAAGTGGGTAGATGGATGAGGAAGCATGCACAAGAGTAAAATGTGTATTCAAAGTCCAAATATATCAAAGTGTGATAAATTCTATGAAAAAAAAGTGTCTAATACCAAATTTAGGTGTCTAAAAATGCCCCCTTTTATCCTAGTATTGAAATGGTAGATTAAAAGGATTAAAAAAAGTATACTTATGATTAACCATAATTTGTGTTGAGAGGTATACCCCAAATGTCCCACTTTATCCATGTAAAACATGTATATATCAATTTCCACTCATGATATAAAATATGAAACAATATAGATCATTGAATTATTTGAAACTAAAAGTCAAGGAATGAATACAAATTAGGGTGCATGAACCAATTTTCCACTTATTTCAAAAAAAATGGAGAATTCTATGAGGTGATTATTACCTAAGAATATGTAACAACCAAAATCATATGATGATGAGTGTTAATTCCTCATTCACCATTAGATAAGTAAAATTGCTTGAAGTTGAGCACCATAAAAACCTTAACTCCACTACTTTGAATATCATCCAAATTCTTTTATGGAACCCCAAAATCAAGTTTGTATGTAAATTTTGAAACTTGAAATAAGTTATATATTAGTTAAAATATATATCAAAGAAAAATATCCATGTAAATATACCATTAAACATGTTATGTATCCATGGGCACCTTAATAGCATGTCAAATTCCTTAGTATTAGGCAGAACTAAAAACTAAGTAGCAATAGTTATGGGTCATTCCATAAGTGATAACACAATTCCACCAAAAGATTTGTTACATTTTATACTAAATAATTTTACTTTATTAGTTGTACAAATAAAATCCTAATGGTGTTCCCAAGACTAATAATCAATGTTATAGTGCATATGTTCTCACTTGATATGTTATCCACCATAATGTTGTGTATAGGACATGATTCATTGAAAGCACTCAGAATAAATATGAATTGGTATAATATCATCAATAATATCATGGTCAGTGAATGTGATTGTAGGTCTTTATTTTTTGTATTTTTAAGTGTACCAATAATACCATATATAGGATAAACATCCTCACTTATAGAAGTATATGAATTTGAAAGAGGATGCACATTCTAAGTCATATGTACCTCATGATTAACCTTGGGTTTTTGTGTCATATGATTTCAAAATATGTTTTAAAACATCTTAAGTTTTACATTAGGTTGTGAAATCAAATCATTCATAGGTGTGTTAACATCATTTATCTTAATATAAATATTCCTAATTAAATCTTTTATCTTATGTATCAAAGCATAGGCACGTGCATTTATGACAATCACAATATGCATAGATATCAAACCCAATAGGTTGTGTCTTTTTCATACCAAATTATATTTATATATGGATATATATGAGATTTCACTCAAGTAAATTTTATAACATATTATCAGGTAGTTATAATAATCATATAAATTTCCTTATTTGAGTATTAAAAAAGATACGTATTTTAGTAACCATTTTTTTAGATTCATTCTAGGCATCATTTTCCTTAGATTTTAAAGTTAATTTACTTTGAAACTTAGAATTAGAAGATGTGTGATAATTATTCCCATACTTTATCTTGTTAATAAAATTAAATTAAACCTCATAGTCTTTCACCATATGACACATTTCATTAAAAGATTGATGCATATGAACATAATAGACTCATAGATAGGTGAAAGTAAGATGTGTATTGAATATGTTTTGAAATTTGTAATAAGCATTTGGATTTTTGAAATCATAGTCTTATAAAAAATCACGTATTAATTAATAGGCTCATTAGGTCCTTGCTTGAGTTTTTCAATTTGAGCATAAGAGACTTTCACACTAATATTGATAGAAAAATGAGTTATAAATTGGTCAGCCAAAGGATAAAATCATGTTCTAATTATAATATAATGTCATAAAACCATTTTATATCATATTACTTAAGGATCTTATGAAAAATATTAGTTATTAATTTATCATTGGAGGAAAACTCCAAGCATAATGCATGGAATGATCTAATATGTTTTTTGGATCAATTTTACCACTATATGATGTAATTTTAGTTGTAAAAAATCCTATAGGCAAAGGATAATTGGATATCTCTCAGGATAAATTTTATGTAATAATACTTGTGAATTTATTTAATGACCCACCCAATAATAACCCTATTCTAGTTGGGTAACATTGGCATGAAAATCAAGAAGAGTTTGTATAAACTCTTGATTAGTAAGCATACAAAATTGCTTAATAATAGATGGTGTCACATGTGTAACAAGGATATGAGGTAAATATGTATGTTGTATAGGGATAATCATATAAATTTGAGGAATAACTTGTGTTTACCCTATAATAGGTGTAGGCATCACTTATGTAGCTTTAAGTGTAGACACGAGTAGTAGTAGTGGGATTAATACATCAATAGAAGAAGGAATTTGTATTTCCCCATTTTTATTCATTTTTAGATTACATATAAACACATGGTTGGATCAAATTAATTTTATTATGATCAATTGAAAAATTACTTAACCTAGAAATTCATCTTATAGGTATAAGAGATCTAAGCTTCTTAGATGGCATAAAATATGTTCATGAAAATATCAAGAAACTAAGTAAAAATGCATAGATTATTTCATATTAAAGTAAAATTAGAAATAAAATATGAAAATAAAACCCTAAGGTATGATAAATCTAAAATTATAAGAACTTGTGTCATGCCCAAAATAAGCATGACTAAAACCACATAAAAACATGTAATTTATTTTGAGAATTTACAATGCATATTATGCACAATGGCATCACCCACTAGATATCCATATTTTTAAGGTAAAATTCACAAATAATATAAACAAACTTACATGCCCAAATTATTTAGGTGGAAATGTGCAAGTGGTTATGTAGTTGATATGCAGCTATGTTAAACCCATGGCCTATAGGGTATCAACAAAACTACAACTCTCTAATTTATCCTAGTAGGCCCTAGGGCCCCAAGTCCCCAAATAAATTATCAACCAAGTCAAGGTAGTTCAAGAAAACATTGGTTCAAATGATTTTATCTAACCCTTCACATAGCTCAAAAAATTCTCCAGGTGGTTATGGCCAATCACACGGCTTAGTTTGCACTTATATCATAATTAAAGTCTATTTTTGAATTAAGTTAAATTCAAGTAAATTTATAAAATAAATATGATATAATCCCCATATGACATCCAAAGGGGTCTAAAATATATCAAATAAACCCCCTAAGGATGGAACACTCCATCTCACTCATCGCATCAATTCAACCTTAACCGTCAAGTTTGGTCAAAAATGATGAAACTCCAGAAATCATTATGGAAGTTAATAAAGGCTTCAAGTCAAACACAATTTACAATATAATATTTTTAAAGGAAGGAGGATGTGTTGAAATATGACTATTACATATTCATCCCTCCTCTCCCTCCTCAGCCATGGATGATTTCCATTAATGGAGTCTCCAAGTTTTTTGTCTTTTTCCACTTTAATACATATTTTAATTAAAAATGATACATGCATAGTTGGAGTTATTTTTAAGGTACCCATCTTCTCAAAAATATTCTATAAAGTATTATTCTCTCAACATTTATAAAAAATTATTTGGGAGCTTCAAGCTCCAACACATCCATTAATGGCTACCAATAAGATTAAATAAATTTATATTTTTTAATTTTAGGATTTGATTATTAGTTTATGTTGTAGAGGGAAGAAAATAAATGAGGGTCCCCATTAAGGTCAACCCATCCTAACCCACAACTAATAAAAAATTCTAAACTAACATCCTAAAGAAAAAATGTGTAGATCTTTAAAACCATGTAGTTCCATGACCTGAAACCATTTCCATATGGAAGAACAAGAAAATTTTCTTTGGGTTCCATTTTAGGTTTCCTTGCCTTTGGGTTTCCAGGTATTTCCAAATGACTGAACAAAATAGGTATGTTTCTTATGTTAATAGTTTTGGTTTTAATATAAAAAATTAATTACATGTCCAAAAATTTACAAAAAACATGTTTTAATTTAAATCATATTATGTGTGTGTGTATTAAAAACAAACCAATAATCATGTGGTTTAATTGGGTGGAGATAAACATGGTTTGACTACATCCCTACTAAAATTAGGGTATGGTGGGGTCATCACATGGCTTAGCCACATGATTCACACTGATAAATTATCTTAACAATATATATCATTATTTAATTGCCTTTTAAAAGTGCCAACACCATAGGCCCTTAGGGCCTTTAGTTATTGTCATGCAGTCACAAGGGTGACCATTGGCATAAAATATGATACCCTATGGAAAATGTTATAATACTATTTCCAAGGACCTTTGTATCAAAATAGTGCATTATATAGATCCAATATTCAAAAATCTACCACGAAAAAACCAAAGACCTAAAAAATTATGAAACAAGTTATATTGGGTCAGTAAAATTGCCATTTTATTATAAAATTATTTCAGACACTTGATTTCCTTATTTTGTGTGATGAAAAATTACAACAAATGAGATCTAGGAAAATCTAGCAATTGAACTTTTAAATTTATATAAAATCAACCGTAACTCCTAAAATTGCATTGAAAATTGAGTTGGAACCTTGATTTAATTTATTTTATAATGAAATAGGATTAGGGAGAAATTGGAAAATAAAATTGAATAAACATTTTGTGTGTGTGTGTGTGTGTCACTATCCCTTCTTGGCTTCATGAATATAATAGTAAAATTATAATTTTTTAAAAGAATTATCACTTTCTCTACTAAAATTTATAAAACATTATAGAGAGATAAATATTTGAACAAAAATTAAAATATTATTTACAACATAATATAATATTTATATTCATTCTTTCTCCTCTTAAATGAGGGTTACAAGCAAGATTCAAGAAAATGGATCACATGATGTACATCATAATTGTATCTTCTCTTATTAATAAATTTAAAACCAAATATTAAATTTTCAAGGCTTTAAAAACAACTAATACATCTTTTAAATTTCAATACAAGAGGATTTAAAAAGTCAGTCTTCAAATGAGTTCCACAAGTAAATACAAGGCCAACCAAAGGAGGGGCTCACCTCTCATCAATTTATCATCATCATGTAGATTCCCTAGGCACTCCCAAGCTTAAGAACCACATATTTGAACATGGGTGACACTAAAAGTATGAATTTCAATGGTAAATTTACATAAGTGGGTGATTCACTAACTAGGTATCACACTTCAACTAGGAGGACTATATGTCTCAACTACACTCCCTTAATATTAGTCTTCCAAACTTAAAAAATCATAACCAAAACACATCAAATAAAAATAATCATACAATAAGTATAAACACTCAACTAGCCACAATAAGCCAAGCATAAAAAGTCCCTTATTCACCCATTATGGATGAGAATTTATAATCCTCACACTATGGGTGAGGGAAAAGGCAGACCTTAGAGACATTATTTTTCTCAATCCCTTCCTCATTTCCATGGGAGTAATTTGGAAACACAATTTCATTTACCAAACCCCATGTATATGAACCTTGTGAGAGGACTTGGAACTTAGTTACTTTACCCAACTCTAAGTACAGATGCATACATAATGAAATCAATTCAAACCCATTTGGGCAGCATAAATTTTCCATTTTAAGTCAATAAAAATGCTATAAAAAAACTAAAAAAATGGGAAATATTCTAAATTTCTAATCCCAAATGATAAATTAAAACAACATGGTGTCCATTACCACAAACCATGGAAAATAAGTAAAGAAAAATGGTAAGCTAAATGGACTTACACCTATTGAAAACTATAATTAAGAGTAGGGAGAAAGATAATTTTAACATAAATAAATTGAATTAAATTTAGGCAAGGGAGCCTACCTTTGCTCCACCTCTTAGATCCACTCAATAACACAACCTAAAATTCATAAACACTATCTATCCTCCTCTTAATCTAAGTTCTTCTGCTAAGCTTATCCTCCTTTTTATCTCTCTCTCTCTCTTTCTTCCACTTCCACAATAAAAAATGAGCCAAAATTTCTCCAAAAAAGTGGCTTCCCTCTCAATTATAGATAAATCTCACAATAATTTTACAATGGTAAGGTGACACTTGTCCCTTCCCATACATTTTCCTCTCATTAAAGTCTTCTTAAGCATTTACTTATTCAACACACCTATGTGGGAAAGTAAGACTTGCACACTCCTTAATGACCTCACATACCAATGCCATAAATTGGCATGTAGGATGCCAAAAAATTCTTCTTTGGATATAATAAGAACTCTCAAACATCCCTATTGGTTAAGAGTCTCAAAATTCAACAAAAAAACACTTTATATCACCCTTAAAAGTTGGCATGTCCATTCCATTTGAGTTTTGAAAGAGGTGATAAAAATTTGGATCTCTTTTCAATATTTAGACATAATATATATTTCAAAAAATATCTAAGGTATGGGTAAAGAGGTCAATAATAGTGTTAAGGGGTGTGAATAGTGTTAGGAGGGCCAAAGAGGTTCAAACTAAAAACTAGATTAGATGATAACACAAGGGTTATATCATAATCTAAGATAAGTGGATTAAGATTCTATACTATACTAAAACCAATGGTGTTCCCATGTTTATTTTAGTCTTATATCCCTCACTTGGCCTCCTTTATTTCTTTCACATCATTTCATGTATCAAACTGCAATAGCCTAAGAAATCAAAGTAACTGAACTTGAAATAATCTCAAGCAACATGTAAAAACATGCATGGTACACATCCAAGAATCACAATAATAATATTATCTCCATAATCATCATGGAGTAATATATTTGTGTCCAACATCCAAGCATTGATATAATCAATCACATGATAAATAAGCACTAGTTATACTAGTAAGGTAATATGATGAGCATTTCAATAAAATTTTGAAATCATATATCATCAGTATCTAAGTCACACTCAAGTAAGAAAAATTAAACAACATCTTGTGTACACCCACTATATTATTAGTAATGTAATAATCATAATAACAACAAATGTCTTATGTCTCATTAATATAAGGAGTGTATTATATTAAGATGTGTGTACAATAAAAAATGTCTAAAAGAAAGTACTTTGAGAATAAGGGTATCATAGAATGAAACCCTAAAATATAAAATACCTAATATTTTTCATGCCCAACTCAATAATTAGGTTCACTTAAAAATATTACTTATTGTATTATTTATGTTATAAATATAAGATAGAATTATTAATATTTAGATTGTGTAAAATGAGACAATAATTATATAAATTAGAATGTAAAAGGGTAGACAAATATTTCACTTCCTAAAGTTGGAATGAAAAAATTAATGGAGGTGAGATGCACTTAACTTAAATTCGATTTTTATAACTCATTGTATTTTTCAATGTCCTTGAAACATCTCTATAAATATGTGGATTGGGAAATAGGATTTCAAACCTTGTGTAAACATTTCAGCAAAACTCAATCCCTTAGAGTGACTGGGATTGTCTAGGTTATGTCAGTATTGTACTATTGACCAAATTTTACCCACAGGTAAAAATTTTGGTCCCCTTCCTCCCTTGTTGTTTATGCCAGTTATATTTTAGATTGTTTAGGTTCAGCATTTTTTGGTTCATGGCCTGGTTCAAATGGTTCAGTTTCTTGGTTCAAAGGTTCATTTTGAGTTCAGTATCTTGGTTTAATAATGGTTGAACCAAAATGTTGAACCAATTTTTGGTTCAACGGACTTGGTTCAAGTTCAAAGGTTCATTGCTATGTTCAAAATTTCTCAATGTAATATGTTGAACCTTCGTACCGTTGAACCGATTGAACCAAATTTTTGGTTCAATGGGCTTGGTTTAACGTACGTGGTTCAACGGCTCAAGTTCAACATGTTCGGTTTAATATTGGTTCACTGGCCTTCCTTGGCTCATCGGCATGCTTAGTTGAACCATTGAACCATTTTTGGTTCAACGGTCTGGGTTCAATGGAAAAGTTCAATGCATGAGTTCATCGGCCTTTTGGTTCATCGGCGCGCTCCTTTGAACCTTGAACCGTTGAACCAAATTTTGGTTCAATGGGTTCAGTTCAAAGGGCTGCCCTTGGCCGAAGGGAAGTCAAAGGTCAAAGTGCCCTTTTAGAGGGTGGGTGGACACTTCAACTTTTCAAAGACTTGGGCACAGTCAAACAGTCAAAGGGTTTATCGAAAAAAAATTTTGTAGACATTTTGTTCACGAAAATTCATAGCAAAGCCACCCGATGTTTTAACCTGGGGAAATTGCCCACAAACAATTTTTCCATGGGAGCCCAAAAGGGTAGTTCAAAAGCAAGGGGATAGGTGCTATAAAATTACAAGACATGGAAGTGTCTGAGAGAATGCCACGTGGACCCGACTGACATGGTAATGGACCCGATGGCATTTTAGCTAGACCCAACGATGTCCCGATGGACGTCAAATTTAGCATAGTAGTTTAGCTATTGTTTCTCAAGCAATGATGCCTGAGAAGCTATCAATTTCAAGAGGATGGAATATCCATTAGTTTTCAAAGCTTGACGGCCAGATGAGCATCAAATTTAGCAGAATAAAATGGCCTTTGTTTCAAACTAAGAAAGTATTGCCAAGGAGCCCAGAATGTAGAAACCTACTAAAAGTTTGCCCCTAGGGGGTCAAACAAGCCAGATAGAGACAAAAATTGATAGAAGACAAGAAGATATACATATAATGAGCAAGCAATTAAGTCCAAGTGGCGCCAATTTTAGAAGTGACTCTAGCAGGTGAAATAGTTCCTTCGAATTGATCATGAGAAGACGTAATAGCTAAGTAATGTAACCGATTTCTTCATTTTACATTTAATGGGTGGACAAACTGTGTTTTGACATTAAAAATATAGACTTCGATCAGACAAAGCACATGGCTCATTAATGTTTTGAGCAACTTGTTGAAGGGATGCGATGGCCACTTGTTGAAAGAATGCCACATGGGCTTCCTCATTTTCTCATATATATTTAATACTTGTCTTTTTTGTAACAATATTCCATAATTTAGCAAAGCGTAGCTCTGCTAAAATTTCTACCTAAATCAAATAAAATCAATTTTACCTCTTCTTGGATAGATATTTTGTGTATGTCATAAGTGTTTGATTTGTGTTCAGTCATTGTCTTTTAATGATCTCATAGGTTCAAACACCAACACACCAGCTATCTACAAGGTGCCATTTTCTGCAGTTGACAGGAGAAGAGTTCCATTTCAGGTGCAAAAATAGAGGAAGTCATTTATAGTATGTATTTCATAGCATCTTGGTGAGTCCCTGTTCCTGTATTTTCCATAAGAACCTCCTTGCCATTTTCATGCACCAAGTCTGAGTGTATGTTTGTTATTTTGTCTGATTCTGAGTGTGGATGTGAGAAGGTCAACCTATTTTTGGTGTATCACCTCCTTAGAGTGGTTTGTTTTCTTGTATTTTTCTCCCTTTTTACCCCCCAGTTTACATAGTTGTGTGTGTATATATATATATATATGTGTGTGTGTGTGTGTGTGTGTGTGTGTGTGTATGTATACACACTTGTATTTTGCACTTTCTAGAACAAACATGATACATCAAAGGGAGCTAGCCCTTATCTAGAGACTCTCCTCTCCTGATTCGCCATCCCACAGGTGAGAGAGGAGTTTCCATGTTGCGAAGAGAAGGCACGAACCTGTTTTCCTACCACTAGGTGCATTTTCCTGTGTCAACATGTACCATTGACTATGTTGGTCTATGATTCCTCATAACACTATGTTTACACCTATATATATCTCTTATGTGTGAGTTTATATTTGATCATATGAGTTATTATATGTTTTATTTCTCTTTTATTTATAACCCCAATCACACTTTTGACACAACATGACCCTTGAAAAAAGGGTTACAAAAATAGTTTTGACACCCATAACCACTCCTTGTTGACTGACTAATCATTTACTATGTTCCAATACTCTGAAGAGGACTCAAATTTCATGTAGTTCTCCCTCTTGAGTGTGTGTGTGCACCATCATGATGAATCTAGAATGTAATGCAATGTTTGGTTTTCAAAAATTGGCACCATGAAACTTTGACTTGTGTTTTGTATTTATACTTGGCTCTAGGACTAATTTTTTAGTTATATTTAGAAGTGTATGCATTTGTGATATTGTCATAAGAGAGTGATAATTGATTTACCAAGTTTGTTAAGACTTTCCAAGTTGTTCACCAAGCCATTTTAACCTTAGGATTGATTTATATTTAAAGTTGATCATTTTATATTTCCCAAAATAAATGATCTATAAAGCATGTCTAGGTTAACCTAATAAAGGTTCTCCAATTCAAAATAATAGTTTTTAATTTTTCCTAGACATGGCTGAAAAAGGTAGATTGCTACGACAAAACCCCAGCTATCTAATTTTTATCAGTATTGACCTAAGAATGAAAATTAATGATTTGAGATATGACAATAATTTTTTTAGGATTTTATAAGGTTATTCCACATACAATTTTATATTATTTGGGTTTTTAGACCAACATGCTTAAGAAAATAAAACTATTTGAATATAATATGATAATAATTAAAATTCATTGATATATACCAAACTATATAAATTTGCCTCTTTACACATGTAATAAATATAATAAGTACAATGAAAGCAAGGGATAGAGAGAATATATCTTCTTCTTTTTTAAATTGTTACAGTGATCTAGAATCATCCCATAATAATGATTAGGCTCTAGGATTTGCCTACTCTACATTTTGACTTTTATTACCTCAAAGATTCTTGCATCGATCCTAAACATTTGCATCAATGCATATGTCTGGCTTAAATGCAGGTGTCTAAACCAAGGCATGTGTAGAATTAGGTTCAAACTTATATTAAAGCTGCATTTTTACCTATGTGCCTATTTGGTTCTTTATAATATTTCCACCTATGCACAAGATCCATCCAATAAGCAAAACCATGATCCCCTTACCTTTAACTTCAAGTATCTTGGTAAAAATGGGTTAGCACATGAGTTGATCTAACCATGAAAACCTTAGTTTTTGCTAATTATTACCTACATAGATACTACTCCAAAGAAGGCCTCAAATTCACATGTAGTTCTCCCTCTTAAGCATGTGTGTGTAATTTTTATTATGAAACTATATTATATTTCTCTTATTTTAACCCTTGGTACAAGTAATGCAAGAGTACATTAACTTTTGAATGATTTAATTATAAAATTTAGTAATATAATCTAATTTGATATCTTGGAATATAAAATACTTTCTAATTAGAAACTTGCTTGATCAAAATGTTAGGTGGCATAATTAGACCATAGCCTTTGTATATATAAGGATCTCTTGATTTTGAATTACGACCTAGTGGTGCACAAAAAATCTGAAAATAGAATAAACATATGGGGCATATCAAATGGTCATAAAGCAAAAAACATGGAAAAATATCAAAATGTAATTTTGGACACTTGTGTTGTATTTAGACACTTATGTCAACACAAGAGTCCAACCTAGATGTAGGCGTCCAGAGGCTAAAATCATAGATATAATATAAAACACATGTTGGGATCCTTGGAATATGTTGGACAAAAGGAAAATTTATGACATACATGCCCAAAGGGGTAGAGATAAAACAATTTAAATAAGATGGAACTAAGGAGATCCACATGACACCATGCCACTATACATCTAAATCTCAATCAAGCGACCTATACATGCAAAAAGCTATGAAAACACACTATGAAACTATGCTTATACCAAATGTAGGCATCTACATTCCCCCCAATTTAATATAGTAATGCAAGAAACTTAAATTATTTGTTTAAGGAAAATAAAATGTGTAACTTGGTGTGTACAACACACCTTGTCTTTGCTTGAGATTTATTTTAACCTTTCATTTGGATATTACCTACAATCCAAAGCATTTCAAAAAGTAATCAGCGTATATAATTTTTATATGAGAAATAATATAAATTATCATAAAGAATGAGAATGGATAGAATACACTTATGTATATGATGTATAGTAATGGTTCTTTTAATTCTAGATCTATTGTGGAGACTAGAGAAGTAGATGGGGACTTGAAATATCATCCATCTTTTGGCTAGGAATATGAGTGAGCTCACACGTGGTCAACTAAGTTTTACCCTAGTATTACTATATCTAGAGCAAGGAGAGATAAGAGGTGATCATGCCCCCAAACCAAAATAGGAAGAGTTTCTTTGATCATTGAGAGTATTATTTTTGAACCAACATAATGTGAATGCATAACTTGGTGAGACCGAATGATTTAATCACTCCAATTTATTATTATAACCAATCATTGTAGATATATAAGGCTCAAATAATAACCCACAAAAGTCTATCTTGGGTATCAGTCCATGATATAGTAATAGTCCATAATAATTTGGTGAATCTAGAAGATAGATTAGTGTCAGAGTAAATATATAGAATGAACCCTTGTTCATGCCCCTCATCATATTTGGTGTTAATAAAGTAGTTTATGTAGATTGTGCCTTTTGTTTTGGAATAAGTACCACTATTGTGTAATGTGTGTATAATGGTAACACTAATATATATAATTCTAACCCAAAATATGTATTTGAATCATATGTTATGAAGGAGGTCTAGTGAGTTTTAACATGGCATAAGCGTGGAGGACATGTTTCCATAACATGCCCCCATTGTAATTTGGATATGTTGAATACTAAATAAATTTGGAGGACATGTTTGCATAACATTCCCCCACTAAATCCAAAATTTTAAATATGTGGAATCCATGTATCTATGCCCTGCCCCGACTAATATACCCCCATTTTGGGAAGAGGGGAAATATAATTTTTTAGTCGCCTCATCACAAAATGAATAAGTGAAAATGTCATGTATATGAGTACGTAGCGCCTAGTAGTTTTAGCACATGAGAATGTAACATCATTTTTGTAAAACTTGTAATTTTGAATAACATTTGTATGTAATCAAAGAAAAAGGTGATTTTTGGCATTTCTTGAAAGTTTTCCAAATTGGTATAATGTGAAAGGGCTTATTCCTAGATCCCAATGCAACTCATGGTTTTGAATTGGACAACTAGTACTCAAGATATGTAGATTTCAAGTTCTTATAGAAGTTGTATATTAGGGGTTTTGAATATAAATTTAAATTCATTTTCACCTTAAACATTTTTTTTAAGTTGATATTTGAGTATAAATAGATAATGCCATGTGGTATATCCCCATAACCACTGTGATTTGATATGCTTCAAAAATCCCTAGTTGGATAGGATTTTGACGAGTTGATTAGTATTATTACTCTGTAATATACATGACATTTTTGAAGTTTTGAATTTTTTCTTAAATTATAATTTTTTTTAGTTTTTAGTAGGATGATGGACACTATCATCAAAGTTTTGGATAGTACTATTGGTACCTCAATAATAGTGTCCAAATTTAGATGCAACCATCCAACACTAGTGGCTTACACTAATGTCAGCATCCAATGCTACTATCCCTTTATATTTTTATTTTTTTCTTATATAACTTATATTTAATTGTTAGGATATAATGTATAATGCCTGTTTTTCCTCTTTTTTGTTTGTAGAATTGTATACATATTCAAGAGTTTTTTCATAGCATGCAATTTTCCATGTTGGTAGAGCTAGGTCTAGATGTAGCTAATTGGTACATGATATATCAAGATATATTGGGCCAAGTGGCATGATTAGGGTGGATTTTATATGACATCCACCTCATATCATCTCTAATGGAGAGGTGGAACCTAAATATTTTTACTTTATGGCTCTTGATAGGGGAGATGGTGGTCACCTTGGAAGATGTGTACCAGTTTTTTTAGTTTCCCATCAAAGGTGAGAGAGTACAAGTTGCTAGAGATGGTATCCATAGTCACATTTAGTGGTCCCATATATATTTCACTATCCAAAGAGCATTGGATGCAAATTTGCATATCATGATTTGGCTGGATAGAATATTCATAGGTGAAATTCCATAATTTCATAAGTTCATTGATATATTATTGTCTTCATTTTTAATAGTATAGGGTGGTATGGTGGTGATTTCATATAGCATGTATCAGATTGTATGGCACATTGAGGTGGATGGTACTAGATATTCTTGGCATCATAAATTACTATCCCCCTTATATAGATATTTGTATAGGTTTAATGTGGAGAGTTGAGGTGGTGTCATTAGAGTCAAGAACCTATTACATGTTTGGTATTATGATCTAATTACAGTAGAATGGTCATATGGTGGGCTCATCCATAGACATTTACATATTATTGGTACTCCCCTATGGTAGATTGCACACCATAATAAAGTACCATGATATTTTGGATAGATTAACATTGGATCAAGTTACATGGCATTTATATATTACATTTTTTAGGTGGCCCAAGGATTGGCATGAGCTTCAAATGATCTAGGTTAACATGTGGTTAGTTGACCAATTTTTTGGGATATATGGATTATTTTAGTATGACTACATACTTTGATAGTTTAATATAGAGAAATGAGTGACATTAGCATGATACCTTTGGCATCATATAGTGCAAAGTGGGCATAGACCCAATGATAGGCATGCACCAACACATATAGATCTAGCCCCTTAGCTTGGTGATGAGAGAGATCCCATGGTTCCCCTTGTTATATGGGATGATGAAATATGTATTAATGGTTACATGTAGTGGTGGGCAAGGACCTATTGGCCATTATTTTTTCTAGTTATATTTTCCCCACTCAGTGTCATACCTATAACACATGGAGGTGTAGGAAGAGATGGAGGTGGTGCAACTCATGTGGGAATTGCACCCATATATGAGTTGGTTATTAGAGCCACATGTAATTACCTTACTTTTTTATTTATTATATTTAATTGATATAATATTTGGTATGTTAAGTTTAGTTGATGTATATTTTGTATATCTTGTGTGATGGCAATCAAGAGTGGGCTACCATGGTAAACTATGTGGTACAGGCCCTCACTTGGATTATGTAAATGGATATATATAATGAAGGATTAATTGAGAGATTTATTGATATTGTGGGTTCCTAAGCACCCTTATTTGATCTTATAGCTAGATTAGTGGTTTCATATCACACTACAACTATGGAACATGAGGAGTTGCGTGCAAATCTTGACCATCGATACATCCCACATCATAGTGCCATTGAGATTATGCAGGTATTTATTAATCAATATGATTTCCTACACCATAATAATGATTAGTTTTTAACCCTAAAATGGATTTAAATTGGTGTTATCTATATTTTATTAACTGGGTATATAGAGATGAAATGGCAAAATGGTGATAATCAGGTCTATAGCAGGTCAATTAGATGTTAAATTTAGATATAAGCATACACTAAATTTACTATGTTGAGATAGTCTAAATATGTAAATTACAAATATTATAGATATAAAAATGACAAAGAAGTGAAGTACTTAACTTTTTATAATGCTAATGTAGTTATAGATCTAGAATAGGCTAAAAGTAGGTGGGAAGATGATTTTAGAATAGTCATCAAATATTAGATTTGACACCTCTATCTTTTTATATAATAATGTCATCTTGGGATGGTTACATCAATGCTAATGTCTATGTTTGATGCTAGTGTCATGTATGGAATATCTACTGAAAGAGGATGTGACCACCTGGATGTTTATGGGTTTTGATTCACCTTCACTCTAGTGCATTCAAATCTAGGTCATGGACAAGCCTTACTTGTGAAATGTAAAAAAACTAGCTTTTCATATTCAATGTGACCTTGGAAAAATGGGTTGGACATGGTGTTAAGATAACCCCAATGACCCATTGTCAAAGGATTATACCTACATATCTAATATTTTGAGTAGGACCTTAGATTTATGTAGTTTTTCCCTACATGTTGGCTTGTGTGTAAATCATACAATGTGTATAAACCAATTATAATAGTGAATTATCTTGTAACTTGGAAAATCAAGCTCTTGGGATACTCCTTTAGTACTTCAAACCTGTAGATGTATATTCCTTATAGTTGGTATGGAAATAGGGAATATTTATTCAATTTAATTCTTGATAGAGTGCTTTTAATAAGTGCCTTGGTCTCTTTTAGTCTTTTTCTAGGTAAAGAGTGAATGAGGGTTGATCTTGTATTTATATCAATCTATTTGGAGTAATAATTCACATTAAATAACTTAGTTTTATCATTAAAATATGTTTCCTTTGAAAATTAGATGACTTTAGGTCACTGGACACTTGCATCAAGATAGGATAATAATCTTGACACTATTGTCTAACCCAAATGTTAGTGTCTAGGTAGTAGCAGAATAGGTACAAGTTTAAAACTTGCATAAATGAAAGATATGTAAATTTTAAACATTCTAAGAAAGACATAAGACTTGTTTCATCAACATAACATTGATTAGACTAAGAGATATAATCCAAGAGGCATAAAGATAGAGAAGATGCAAGACTTACAAAAGAAAGAAAGGTAGAGAAATGAGAAGAAAATCTAAGGTATAATTTTACCAAGTGTACAAGATTGAGGTGATAAATAATCATAAAATATCATCTACACTCCTCCCCGCTTTAATATAGTAATGAAATTTCTAGTTTAAAAGAAGGAATCCATACCTAGGTGTGTGTGCACACCTTGTCTTTGAATGTGCCCAACTTGAGGGCATTACTGGTGACTGACTTGTAACCAAGAGCATGTTACAATATAAAATCAATGCATGTAATCTGGGTTTAAAGTACTTGAAATATATTGAAATTGAAAGCGAAAGGTTTAGGAGTACACATGTGTTGATGTAATTATCTTGCCTATTGGCAAGTTATTTTGAAAAATATGTGTCATTATAAGGCTTTAAAACTAAGATTAAAATAAATATAGATAAATGTTTAAAGTTCATATATCTAAGGGGGGAAAAGAGAGAAAGAGAGAGATATTTGAAGGCATATGCC
Organism: Torreya grandis; assembly: GCA_037957365.1. Lineage (NCBI taxonomy): Eukaryota > Viridiplantae > Streptophyta > Pinopsida > Cupressales > Taxaceae > Torreya > Torreya grandis. The sequence continues at coordinate 812,585 of JARHVA010000365.1, read as the reverse complement.
CCCAACTTTGGTACAAAAGTTAGTTACCACTTAGTAGTTGAGATTAGTTTAACCATGCAACCTAATGATACTTTTAACCTAGTGAGCCTGGATGATCAAGTCCAACCTAAAAATTTGTAAATATTGAGTTATTTTATCACCTCAATCATACCAAAAGGTTAACTAACTACTGTATTATATTGGCTCAATAAAAATTTTAAAAGTTTGTAGGGCATTAGTATGAAAAAGTCTATGATATGGCAATAGTCCATAAAGGAGTTTTGGATTCTAAAACTAATTTGTATTTTATAATATTAGGAACATGTTGCATAACATATGCACCATAGATATGTATCATGATAAAACTATGTATAATAATAGTACCAATGTATAAAAAAATTCTACAACTATGAATATGAATCATATAAATGTGTGCTTTGGCTAATTTTGATAATTGTGCAAGTGTGGAGGACATGCTTCCAAAGCATGCCCTAACTATATATGGATAAGTTTAAAAACTAATATAAGTACCAATGTGGAGGAAATTTTTCCAAAACATGCCTCCACTATAAATTGGATATGTTGAATACTAAATAGATGTGGAAAACATGCTTCTAAAGCATGCCCCCACTGAATCTGAGAACTGTGAATGTGTGGAATCCATGCCCATATGACATGCTCCCACTGAATCTAAAAATTGATATAAGTAACACATACTAATTGAGGTTGGAGAACATACTTCTAAAGCATGCCCCCTCTTTAATTTGAAAATGATGAATGTGTGGAATCCATGACCATATGACATGCCCCCACTAAATCTACAAACTGATATAAATAGCACACACTGAATGAGTGTGGAGAACATTATTATAAATCATGACCTCACTAAATCTAAAAATTATTCCAAGTGTGAATAACATGCCTCTATTATTCCACCCCTAATATTCCCCCCTTGAGGTGAGGGAAAGATAAGAACTATTAGTTACCTCACCTCAAAAGGATAAGATGATTATATAATGTTTGAATGTAACCATGTAGCATATAGAAGGAACATGTCTAGGTAGATATAACATTGAATTGCATATAACTAGTATGATCACATGAAGTACTAAGATGCATGATAAATATCATGGCAATATTTAGATAGTAATAGTACAAGCTCAACAAGCAAACAATCACACACACAAGATCACTCAAAATCAAGTCAAAATGTAATGGTCCAAGGAGACCATAAAAAATGGGCATGTTCAAATGATAAACAATCTAAGGGGCATAACTTAGTCAAATGTCCATAAATTCAAGAATGACATATTCAAATTTTCATACAACAAAAATTGACATATTAAAATTTCAATGAAAGAATACATAGGCACAAGGGCCATAAGAAAAGGTGCATATTCAAATACTCAAAAAAGAAATACAAGACACTCAAGGAAGTGATTAAATTAAAGCATAAGAAACCAATATAAACATGTCATAGTAGCCCATATATCCAATGTATTGGGAAAATATGTCAAGTGTATAGAATATCAATAACGTGTGTAAGATATAATCATGGATAATAGGTATTTGTAAGTACATATGTAAGCTCAAACATGATAATGTAGAGTGATCATTGAATAATATAACCTATGTGTATCATGACCAAAGATTTGAATGCCCCCAATGTCCATATGACATGAGTAGAAGGAAGGCCCAACATATGAAATAGGAATGTATCATGTGTCTGTGTATACTTTTATCACATTCAAGTACAAGTGTGACACATATGTGTATGTAAGAGTATCCAAATATGTCATTCATCAAAATTTAAGTAACACATATATTCCAAGGATCTAATAGAATATATAAGTGTCGAAGGTGTTTCTGGAGTTTTGAATGTTTTTTTTTTTTTTTGTATTTTTGAAATTTTTAAATAGGAAATATCATCATATGAAACCATCCAATGGATAGCCATATCTATTTCCCCACTATGAATCTTTAGTAATACCTAGGTTATACTATCGAGGAATATGTATAGGTGTAATATCTATCACTATGGTATCAATGGTGTTTTATGTATGTGAAAAAGAACTTTGTGGTCATGAAATAATAATAGGCATAACAAGAGTAGGGTTTTTTCCATCATTGAGTGTTGTATGGTTTCTTTATCATAACAATAATATGTGAATTTTAAGGTGCTCTAGATATATGAACATGGTGTGTAGTAGCAGATGGGGATTCTATGGATTCCATTATATGTCATTAATTTAATGGTCTCTCAAGTACTATCTACCTAGTAAAGGGGATTGTTTGTTGCTTACCCTTTTGTGGTGAATTAGCCTTAGTAGGCTTAATAGGTAGTTGTTTGGGTATAAGTTTATTTTATTCAATAGGATACTCATATGGAATAATAAAAAGTGTAATTACCTAATTGGCATGAATATAATTAACACACCCATGCACTATAAAAGGTAATGCTCAAAGAGTGTGTATCTAAGGTATTCTTAATCACATATCAAATATGCATGTGGATGGCATAACTAAAAATATGGTAGCCACATGTGCAATACTAACCTATAAAGGCAAGTCAATATCTCCAAAAACCTTTTGGGAGGTCCCATTGAATGCTCTAATTGATCTAGTAGATGGGTGTAATTCATAATGAGTATAACCCAAATGCATAAATAATGTCATGGTACAAATGTTATTGCTTTCACCATTATCAATCATAACACTACATATGGGGTGTTTGTCAAGGTATGTTTAAATGAATAAAGAATCAATATCAAATTCATCATCCTTAATTTCACTATCATTGAATATAAGGTCTTTAAACCATAGGAGGTATATGCCATGCATAAGTAACAATGACCCCATCTAGTGGGTGTCCATAATTTGATGGAGGATGATGTGCATTATATGCCATTTGGTCTTTTGGTTCCTTCTTATAATGGTCTTACAAAATATTTTTAAATATTTTATATCTATGGTGATCACCATGTCGTGAACTTGATTCCTTTAGAGGATCCTCAAATATAAGTTTTTAGTCATCGATAAGATCTTGGACCCTATGTTTCAAGGTAAAGCATCTGATTATAGAATGTTCTAGTCATTGATGATAATCATAATAATCATTAACATCATATCATTTGGGTAGAGGTTGACTCATATCAACCTTGATAGGATGAGGGAGAGATATAATTTGACACTCTAGTAACTAGAAGAGCAATGAATTTGGGGACTCAGGTAAACATGTAAAGTATATCCTTGGTACATTAGATAAGACAAGTCGATTAGGATACTATGAAACTGTGTTAACTATGGTGGTTGTTTCTTTTTTAGGCTTGGGAGGTTTTACCTTATAACTTGGTTTAATTAATAATTCGATACTAGATGTAGATGCAGTTGGTGTGTTTGCTACATAATTGAGCTTATTTAATGACATAAGATTCATTTCATGGTCTCGTACAAAATTAAATAAGTCATCAAAATATTTGAACTTATTATAAATAATGGACTCATTTCAAGGAGAAATAAAACTTTTCTTGAATATATATTAAAACTCTTTTTCTGCCATACGATTGTTCATTTTGGATAGCATTGTCTTATATCTCAAAACTTATTCATTGATAGGTTCATCGATTCCTTATTTTATTTTAGAAATTTGGGCATAGGAATCTCTTTAATAAATTTTAATGGAAAAGTGTGCTAAGAAAAGGTTTGTAACAGGTTTGAATGCTTTTACATATTGGAGAGGTAATTCATAGAACTACCTCAAAGCATAGTCCTTGAAGATTCTTGGAAATAATTTGGTAAAAAGTTTATCATTGGAAACATAGTCAAGGCATGCCATATAAAATGTTTGAATGTGTTGTTTAAGATCACCCTTGTGATCATAAAATGTAAACTTAGGTGCAATAATTCTAATTAGCAAGGGGTGTAAAGAGATTTCAAGTGCAAGAGGTTTATGCAACACATCTGTAGACACCTAAATCGTGTCTACCCCCTGGTCCCTTCTCACCCTTGGTCCATTCCTAACCCATTCTTAACCCATTCAATTACTAATTTAAAATAATTAACTTATTTTGAATTAACCCCCCCTCCTTGGACACATCACCGATGACACCTCGCCTAGGACACCTCACCTTGGACTATTTCCCACCTTATGACTCACCCAAGACCTATTCTTACTCCTCTCCAACCGCCTAACCAACTCTCGTGCGTATTTATCTTAACCTTCGACAATCTCCAACCGATTATGCACTTGGCAGATGTAGAACGGGCTTCTTGGCCCTTATACGCATTCTGCACCCACCGACGTTGGTCAAATGTCAGCCGACGCCAGTGGGATCACCGACGTCGGTTTACTTAAACTGACGTCTAACCTCTTTCTTGGCTAATCACAAATTCTCACCTAATCACAGGAATTAGGAATCACAATTTCTCACCTAATCACAAAATCACGCATCTAATCACAAATCCTTCGACCATCCGCCAATCTACTAATCTCTCAGCCAAGCCTCTCACTCTCTCCCTCAGGTGCAGCAACAGGTATTCTACATCAAGCTTCTGCAACATCAAGCACAACAGGGACTCAGCATCAGGGTTCTATGTCAACAATAGGTACGACATCAACAGCACTCTTTCGGCAGGCACAAGTATGTATACTGTCTGTGTTTTCATTATCTTTGAAATTATAGCTTTCAGGTAATATCTCCCCCCTTCAACACTTCTATGACCCTAGACCAGACCAGAGCCGAATCCCATCTCCCTGTTTCCTCTATCCTCTTTCGGACCATACACTCTGCCCATTCAACCAGACTCTCAGACTCAGACCCCAGACCATTCAACCAAGCCCAAAACAAGACTCCCAAATCACTCAAGCAAACCCAGACCCTGACCAAACCCTATCCACAGACCACAGAGTCGACCAGACCCCGTCCAAGCCTACTGCCCTGACCGACGCCGGTCTCTTTCCCAACCGACATCGGTAGAATAACCGACATTGGCACTTTGTTAAACCGATGCCGGTAAGACCACCGACGTCGGCGACTGTGACCAGGCTGACAGCATCTTTCAGGTAAGCCTTTGCTTCCCTTTTGCTTTTCAGTCTTTTATCATTACTTTGGCATTCTATCTTTTATCAGACTCTTTTTCTATTGATTAGTGGGTTTATATCCCTTAAGGAAGTTTTCATACTTTTGGGATCAAGCTTTCGCTTGACAACCCACTATCTATCCATTTAACGCCTTCTTTTGTCCAAGCTTCTTTTCTTTGCAGGTGTCATTCCTCCACAGCCAAAGAGGAGTACTCACAGCGTCTGGATTACAGTGCGCAGACTATATCCAGGTACACATCAAGCCTTGACCATATCTCTTAGTTTCTTAATTCTTCTCTTGAATATAGAAAGCAAAATTTGAATAGAAACATTCTGGCACACTCGGTGGGACCCTTAAGGGCCTTCCTTGGGTTCCCTTCCTTCTTTGTTCATTTAGGTGCATTAGGCTTCTTCCTCTTCACCTCTTTCTTCTTTTCTAAAAAACATCATAAGCAGGAAATAAAAAGAACTTTTCCTTTCTTTTCTAGACTAGTCAAAAAATCATTTTCTTCACCTTTTCTCAACTTGTTTTTCATCCAAACTTCACATTTTGACTTGGGGCATTAAAACACTTTGCATTCCATTTCTGCTTGTGCTTGCATTAGTCCACACTTAGTAATTAGCAAAATGCATATTGAATAAATCGTAGATCACTTGATGTTACACAACCAAACCACATGCACTAAAACAAACATAAAACTTACTTGAGACAAGGCCCGACTGGGATTTCATCCCCCAGCGGATACCTTACCCCTACCTGGCAATCTCACTTGGATTTCATCACCAAGGGGAAAGCCCACTCCATTCTCTGGCGGAGGATAATCTCTAGGCAAGGTATATTTTGGCTAAGCGAGACCAGCTTATCACTAGTCTCGTGAAGTAAGGGGAGCTTGCTCCTTAGCACCAGGCCACGTACCGAACGTAATACAGACTTTTTGAGCGCCTTAACATACCTGAAACCATCTTTAGATTACCTATTCTAGGACCTTTCTAAAAGCCAACCTCCTCAAACATCACATTAAGGCATAAGCCACATGATCTTAATAAAATTGTTTCTAAGGATTTAACGCTTGGATCTGTCTGTCATCATCATATTTTCTGTTTTTATCTATCTTTTTTGAGCTGGTAAGGACGTCTTCTTCATTTCCAAAAACTTTTTTCTGAGTTTTTGGAAACCACAGTCACCGGCATCGGCTTTTCCACCAATGTCGGCCACCTTCCTCCACCGGCATCGGTTATCTGACCGACGTCGGCCATTTTCCCTTACCGACATCGGTTTTTAAACTGACATTGGTCACTGTCACAATCCTTTTTTCAAAAATAGCAACTTAAAACCTGACCCCTTTTTCTTCCAAAACCTCATTCTGAGTTTCTAAAACTGAAAACACACAGTTTCTGGAACCTAACCCTCTTCTTGACCATGCTCTCTCATCCCTAACCAATCCTATCATGGAGTTCCACTCAGAGACTGAAAGAACTCCTACAGGACCGACCCCGACTCAGACTCCCATCATCCCTGAAGGGGACCAAGATTTTGAAAGATTCTTGGACCTTAACGTCACAGCCCTCCAAAACTATCTCGCAAGAGACCCAACGCGAGACCTTTCAGGTGAAGCGGTGATGACGTTAAAACCATCCGCTACCCAGCCTTTTGCCTCAACCGTTTACCTAACCATGGCCAATACGCAAAGTTTGGTCTCCTCATCCATTTTTATACCAACCTCCATCGGGGTTCCATTACCCCCTCAACCACACGCAATTCAACCAAGTTCTACATCATACCATAACTTGATTGTCTCGACCCCTCACACTCTTGCACCCATGAATGCAGGAGTGCCAACCTATCCTTCTACCAGTGCCATCACGCAACCACCCTTGGTGGTATCTAGTCAACTTATACCCTCGACCTTCATAACTCAACCACTTTTGGCCTCCACTTATGTCCCTGCGACTAGTCATCCGTACGTTGCCCCCTTACTGGTACAACCGACTACATCGTATGCCTCCTCTAGCCTCTTTCAAGTGCCCTACAACCTAGGGGGTGCTCCATCCACCAATCCGTCAGCAGACGTCATTAAAATGCTAATGGATAAAATGTCCAGTCTCGAGACCTCTATCTCTAGTTCACGCAATGCTCTCTCGTATGAGCAAATTTATAACGAGCCCATTCATCCTTCTGTCTCTATCCGACCATATCCCAACCAGTGGGAGCTTCCTAAATTCACTCGCTTCCAGAGTAAGGAGGACCTGCAATAACATCTACGGGCATTCAGACATGCCTGTTATCTTATTGCCCACGACGATGCATTACTTTTACGCACGTTCCCTACGTCCCTTTCTAGCTCTGCCCTTGACTGGTATAGCTCTCTTTCCAGACATTCTATCTTTTCATTCATTCAACTTGCCCAATTATTTCTCAATCATTTTTGTATCAACATCACCAAACAAGTCTCAATCACAGACCTTTACTCCATCAGGCAATTTGACGATGAATCAATAGTCGATTTTGTCACCCGTTGGAGAGGCTTGATTAACCAGCTCTCTTTCTCCTTACCTCAACCTGAGCTCATCGAGCTCTTTTCTCAAGCATGTGCCAGGCACATCTCTTCTACCTTGTGGATTCAGACATTCCGCACTTTCGATGAAGCTTTCACCATGCTTCGAAAGCTTGAACTCCACGCCATTGAAGAAGATAAGGTCAAATTGCATAATACCAACGCAAAAACCAATGACCATTCTTCTTCCAGACCTTCTTCTTCTGCCAACTCCAAACCCAAAGGAGTGGCCAACATTGTGGTCGTCAGATCACCATCTTCGACGATAACTAATTACTCTCAACCTTCTACATCTCCAAGCATCACCAAACAATTCCAACAATGGTACATCCAGCGTTCATACACTCCACTTGGAGAATCATACGCTTCTGTTTTGGAAAAACTACTCAAGCAGGGGGTCCTCAATCTCCCTCCAATCTGACCACCTCAATTCGACCCTTCAAAATCCCTCCCTACATGGTATAGGGAGGCCAACTTTTGTCACTTTCATCGCGTCCACGGCCATGACATCGACAATTGCCGAACCTTCAAGAACATCATCCAAGACATGATCGACAAGGGGGATCTTATTTTAGATAACCCGAATGCCCTGCCAAATCAAAACATCGACATCTTCAAACAACCATTTCCAAACCATCCACCTACTCAAAACAACATCCAAACCACGACTAATGACTCTCATGACCATAATATTCACACAATCAACACTATTTTGCCTCTTGTCCTTGACCAACCTCCTCCATCACAGGATGAAGAACTTTCTTCTCCTATTAGTCCTCCATCTACCTCTCTTATACTGGAGGACACCTCGACCATGCCTACGCCATTAGCCTTACCTTCATCCGAAGACCTTACCTTGCCTATTCCTCAAGCACAAGCAGAAGGCACAATCATCCCTGCCTTCTTCTCTCTTGAGGAGCCGCACTCTCTTATTTCTTCTCCACCAAGAGAAGACCCAGTCTCTCCACCCATTTTGACTGAAGAAGACCCAATCACAGTTTCCTCTTGCCTTTTGCCTGAGATTGTTACATCTCACTCACCTCCATCCACATCTAAGCCCAAACCCGCACAAGCGCTCACCTTACCAAAAGAGATTGAACCTCTTGGTGTTCGCCCCACATCTAACCTCACCTCTCGCAATAATGTCCCTCAAACCATGTCAAAGAAGGCCACTAGACCACACTGGAGGATTCCTCCCCCACCTTCTTCATTACCTTCAATCTTGGGCCCGCATCCATCCACTTTAATAGGAGTTCTTCCTACTCCCATACTTCACAGAGGCAAGTTGCCTCCATTACTCCCTCAACCCCTCAGACATATATCTCCTCCAAACCATTGACTTATGCCTCTCAAACCAAAGTCATCAACCCCCACTATGACAAAACATCTAGACCCATTAGCAGGTTCTTATGCCTTGCTGTTACGGCAATTGTTGCAATCCTCTCACATCTACCTCCCGCCTCTTAAACCATATCAATTTCTCAGACCTAAACCACCCTGGTTCAATGACACTCACATTTGTGCGTATCATCGCACACCTGGGCACGACACCGAGCATTGTTGTGCCCTCAAGGTTGCCATTCACCAATGTCTGGGGAATGACACCCTTCTTTTCGACCACGTCATCAACAAACCTTCCTCACCGCCCCACTCATCAACTCTCGGATCAAGACCATCTTGGTTCGACAACTCTAAATTCTGTCATTATCATCACACTCCGGGACATGACACTGAGCGTTGTTGCACTCTCAAAGCTGTCATTCGTCAACACCAGAGAAAGGATTCCCTTCTCATCAAGGATCCTCTTGACCACCTCTTCGACAAATTATCAACACCGGCCCATGCTAAATTGGGACCTCCACGCCAGACTATAGTCCCTTTGCTACCTTTGACCCCATTATTCGACATCAACACAGTCCATTTAGCCACCAAGCCTCAACCGACCTTGACCAATTTATCCAACATTCTCCCTAAGCAACTGGGGGAATCCAACCTTATCTTGACCTCGACCAAACATTCAACCAAGCCTTTGACCATGGCATCAACCATGACCTTGACTAAACCTCGACCACACATAGTCCAATCATCAACCAACCTTTTTAATCATGACCCCGACCAGCATCAACCCGACCTCAACCAAACATTCGACCCAACCAAAGACCAAATACCAACCAATCAACCCTCGACCAACCATTGACCAACTATCAAATGACCAAATTTCAACCAAACATTGACCAATCTTCGACCAAGCATTCAACCAGTCTCGACCAATCAACAACCATATCAACCAACTTCACATCTAGTATCAGCCATCATCGTGACCAATCTCAACAAGCCAAATGGGGCAAGTTTGCTCCCAATTGACTCAGACCTTACATCGTAACGCAATCATGGGTCAGGATTTTGTCAGAACCTGAGCCCTTTATGTCTTGCCTCTTTGACCAGTCCACTGTTAGTCAAGTAATTATTCATTTGACGTTTAACTTGAGCTCGCTCCCTTGAGCAATCCCGGTCACCATCATTCCTATCTCCTTTCAACCCTCAACCCTTTTGGGCAAGCAAGAATGCTTTGTCCTAATAAAAGGGAAACCCTCTAAACCTCTATAGTCAAGTCCATGACCAAAAGTCCAGTCAGCAAATCAATCAAATATATATAAAAAATGGGATGCATATTCCAAGGTCATAAAACTATAAATGTAGACTGCTCCCTCGAAGGACAGCTGCACCATCATTACTGTATTTACTAGACTGCTCCCTTGAAGGATAGCTAGGCCAACGTCATATCAAAAACATCAAAAAAGCATAATATAGACCACTCCCTCGAAGGATGGCTATGCATAAATTTTGCTAAATACATAGCACTATCTTAGAATCTTCCCGCATCGATCAACTTCACGACATGACCACAAAGCAAGACAATATCCCATCACAGGCTTCCCGCATCGATCAGTCTGCCCAAAAAAAAAAATCATTCACGGACAAAAATTTAAAGTCATGGACTTGTCTATAGTCGTTCTCGGGGTCACCTATAAAAGGGGCAAAGTTGTTCCTGCCAAAAAGGGTTACCCCATCCTCTCATATCACATAATTCATCCTATCACCCCAACAATACTCAAGGGATTTCGAGCTCACTTAACGTCAAGTAATTCAATTACTTCTCTCGCACAACACCTGGTCCACGATGTAATGCATGAACGGGGCTTTTGTTCTAACAACCCCTATCCATGCCATCCCTTCTGGTCCTTGTCAATGAAAGAGCAATTCGCCTTTCACTTATTTTTTCTATTTTGGTCACATTCAACCAAACTTTTTTCAAACCAAACCAACCTCAACATTTTCATCATGACATCAGGCATCGCCTCAGTCCTTCTCACATAGTTTTTATGGACACCAATACACATGGAAACTATCAACCAGACCCAATTTATGTTAAGCATAAACCAATCCTTGTTGAAGCATAAATCGATCTGCAATTCATTTTTAGCATACATCCATCACGAATATGGAAAATTGCTAGGGATGAAAGACCACTCAACCAATGCTACGGAATACACCATTGGAAAAGGCTGTAGCATCATTTTCTTCTCATCATTTTGACCTTGATCTCGACTAAAACCAGTTTATCGACCTCTTTGACCCTCCATATGAACTACATTGGTCTGAGGCCCTTCACACAAGGGCTATGTAGGCAGCACTCAGTCTTCTGAGGATAGCTCAGCCATTCCTTTGTCCACCCATCTACTCATCTGTCTCTCTCAAAACGTCAACCTTTCATCTTTCATTATGACCAATCAACCAGCCCTGCTAATGTCGAAGTCATTTTTGACTCCTCATGGGGCACATTTGAGATCACTTATATCTCAACCCGACCACTGACCATTGGAGATCACGCCTATCTCCGCAGACCTTGACCACTTCCGAGACAACTCTGTCTTGGTTTTGTTTGCACGCATGCTACCTCACGAATAGATAGCAAAATTGTTCGCAGACCTTATTTTTGGACCCTCACAAGTATAGGATCGCAAGCCGGTTGATCCGCACTACTTGTGACTTTTTTTGTGTTTTCAGGAGCACTTCCTGAGCCTGGGATACCTGCAACACGATGACTATTTGGAGCTACAGCTTCGATTGAATAACCCGATCAGCTACGACTAAATGTTGGGGCCCGGTTATTTCAATTTTAGCACTCCTTGACCTTTTGATTGCGACCATTTGACCTACCTATCCCGTGAAGTGGTATGCGTGCAATCACGAATTTTGCAGCGTTCACCCTCACTCTTCTTCTTCATCCACTCTTTGTCAAATCAGCACTCGATTCTAGGTTCCCTTCCCTCGACTCCTACTTTGAGGGGGAATACCTCATCCATAATCGGGGCAACCAATTATCTTCCTTCTGTTTTAGTCTTGCAGTTCACTTGAACAACCAACAAGACGAAACAACCTTGACCTCGACTAAACCTCAACCACACATAGTCCAATCATCAACCAACCTTTTTAATCATGACCCCAACCAGCATCAACCTGACCTCAACCAAACATTCGACCCAACCAAAGACCAAATACCAACCAATCAACCCTCGACCAACCATTGACCAACTATCAAATGACCAAATTTCAACCAAACATTGACCAATCTTTGACCAAGCATTCAACCAGTCTCGACCAATCAACAACCATATCAACCAACTTCACATCTAGCATCAGCCATCATCGTGACCAATCTCAACAAGCCAAATGGGGCAAGTTTGCTCCCAATTGACTCGGACCTTACATCGTAACGCAATCATGGGTCAGGATTTTGTCAGAACCTGAGCCCTTTATGTCTCGCCTCTTTGACCAGTCCACTGTTAGTCAAGTAATTATTCATTTGACATTTAACTTGAGCTCGCTCCCTTGAGCAGTCCCGGTCACTGTCATTCCTATCTCCTTTCAACCCTCAACCCTTTTAGGCAAGCAGGAATGCTTTGTCCTAATAAAAGGGAAACCCTCTAAACCTCTATAGTCAATTCCATGACCAAAAGTCCAGTCAGCAAATCAATCAAATATATATAAAAAATGGGATGCATATTCCAAGGTCATAAAACTATAAATGTAGACTGCTCCCTCGAAGGATAGCTGCACCATCATTGTTGTATTTACTAGACTGTTCCCTTGAAGGATAGCTAGGCCAACGTCATATCAAAAACATCAAAAAAGCATAATATAGACCACTCCCTCGAAGGATGGCTATGCATAAATTTTGCTAAATACACAGCACTATCTTAGAAGCTTCCCGCATCGATCAACTTCACGACATGACCACAAAGCAAGACAATATCCCATCGCAGGCTTCCCGCATCGATCAGTCTGCCCAAAAAAAAAATCATTCACGGACAAAACTTTAAAGTCATGGACTTGTCTATAGTCGTTCTCAGGGTCACCTATAAAAGGGGCAAAGTTGTTCCTGCCAAAAAGGGTTACCCCATCCTCTCATATCACATAATTCATCCTATCACCCCAACAATACTCAAGGGATTTCGAGCTCACTTAACGTCAAGTGATTCGATTACTTCTCTCGCACAACACCTAGTCCACGATGTAATGCATGAACGGGGCTTTTGTTCTAACAACCCCTATCCATGCCATCCCTTCTGTTCCTTGTCAATGAAAGAGCAATTCGCCTTTCACTTATTTTTTCTATTTTGGTCACATTCAACCAAACTTTTTTCAAACCAAACCAACCTCAACATTTTCATCATGACATCAGGCATCGCCTCAGTCCTTCTCACATAGTTTTTATGGACACCAATACACATGGAAACTATCAACCAGACCCAATTTATGTTAAGCATAAACCAATCCTTGCTGAAGCATAAATCGACCTGCAATTCATTTTTAGCATACATCCATCACGAATATGGAAAATTGCTAGGGATGAAAGACCACTCAACCAATGCTACGGAATACACCATTGGAAAAGGCTGTAGCATCATTTTCTTCTCATCATTTCGACCTTGATCTCGACCAAAACTAGTTTATCGACCTCTTTGACCCTCCATCTAAACTACATTGGTCTGAGGCCCTTCACACAAGGGCTATGTAGGCAGCACTCAGTCTTCTGAGGATAGCTCGGCCATTCCTTTGTCCACCCATCTGCTCATCTGTCTCTCTCAAAATGTCAACCTTTCATCTTTCATTATGACCAATCAACCAGCCCTGCTAATGTCGAAGTCATTTCTGACTCCTCATGGGGCACATTTGAGATCACTTATATCTCAACCCGACCACTGACCATTGGAGATCACGCCTATCTCCGCAGACCTTGACCACTTCCGAGACAACTCTGTCTTGGTTTTGTTTGCACGCATGCTACCTCACGAATAGATAGCAAAATTGTTCGCAGACCTTATTTTTGGACCCTCACAAGTATAGGATCGCAAGCCGGTTGATCCGCACTACTTGTGACTTTTTTTGTGTTTTTAGGAGCACTTCCTGAGCCCGGTATACCTGGAACACAATGACTATTTGGAGCTACAGCTTCGATTGAATAACCTGATCAACTACGACTAAATGCTGGGGCCTGGTTATTTCAATTTTAGCACTCCTCAACCTTTTGACTACGACCATTTGACCTACCTATCCCGTGAAGTGGTATGCGCACAATCACGACTTTTGCAGCGTTCACCCTCACTCTTCTTCTTCATCCACTCTTTGTCAAATCAGCACCTGATTCCAGGTTCCCTTCCCTCGACTCCTACTTTGAGGGGGAATACCTCATCCATAATCGGGGCAACCAATTATCTTCCTTCTATTTTTTTCTTGTAGTTCACTTGAACAACCAACAAGACGAAATCAACCTTATCCCACACCTGGGGCAACCACCTCCTATTTTTGTCTTGCAATTCATCCAGAACAACCAACAAGACAAAAAGGGGCAAATGTAGACACCTAAATTGTGTCTACCCCCTGGTCCCTTCTCACCCTTGGTCCATTCCTAACCCATTCCTAACCCATTCAATTACTAATTTAAAATAATTAACTTATTTTGAATTAACCCCCCCTCCTTGGACACATCACCGATGACACCTCGCCTAGGACACCTCACCTTGGACTATTTCCCACCTTATGACTCACCCAAGACCTATTCTTACTCCTCTCTAACCGCCTAACCAACTCTCGTGCGTATTTATCTTAACCTTCGACAATCTCCAACCGATTATGCACTTGGCAGATGTAGAACGGGCTTCTTGGCCCTTATACGCGTTTTGCACCCGCCGACGTCGGTCAAATGTCGGCCGACACCGGCGGGATCGCCGACGTCGGTTTACTTAAACCGATGTCTAACCTCTTTCTTGGCTAATCACAAATTCTCACCTAATCATAGGAATCAAGAATCACAATTTCTCACCTAATCACAAAATCACGCGTCTAATCACGAATCCTTCGACCATCCGCCAATCTGCTAATCTCTCAGCCAAGCCTCTCACTCTCTCCCTCAAGTGTAGCAATAGGTATTCTGCATCAAGCTTCTGCAACATCAAGCACAATAGGGACTCAGCATCAGGGTTCTACGTCAACAACAGGTACGACATCAACATCACTCTTTCGGTAGGCACAGGTATGTATACTGTCTGTGTTTTCATTATCTTTGGAATTATAGCTTTCAGGTAATATCTCCCCCCTTCAACACTTCTATGACCCTAGACCAGACCAGAGCCGAATCCCATCTCCCTGTTTCCTCTATCCTCTTTCGGACCATACACTCTGCCCATTCAACCAGACTCTCAGACTCAGACCCCAGACCATTCAACCAAGCCCAAAACAAGACTCCCAAATCACTCAAGCAAACCCAGACCCTGACCAAACCCTATCCACAGACCACAGAGTCGACCAGACCCCGTCCAAGCCTACTGCCCTGACCGACGCCGGTCTCTTCCCCAACCGACGTCGGCAGAATAACCGACGTCGGCACTTTGTTAAACTGACGCCGGTAAGACCACTGACGTCGGCGACTGTGACCAGGCCGACAGCATCTTTCAGGTAAGCCTTTGCTTCCCTTTTGCTTTTCAGTCTTTTATCATTACTTTGGCATTCTATCTTTTATCAGACTCTTTTTTTATTGATTAGTGGGTTTATATCCCTTAAGGAAGTTTTCATACTTCTGGGATCAAGCTTTCACTTGACAACCCACTATCTGTCCATTTAACGCCTTCTTTTGTCCAAGCTTCTTTTCTTTGCAGGTGTCATTCCTCCACAGCCAAAGAGGAGTACTCACAGCGTCTGGATTACGGTGTGCAAACTATATCCAGGTACACATCAAGACTTGACCATATCTCTTAGTTTCTTAATTCTTCTCTTGAATATAGAAATCAAAATTTGAATAGAAACAACATCTTGTGAATCTATGGCATGAGGGGATTTTAAAGGATTTTGTTCAATTGATAATGAGATTTTTGGGATTAAAACTATGTCCAAATTTTTAGATCAATGCATTTCAAATCACCATCTATGATTTATCATCAAGAAAACATGTTAAGAACTACAAATTGGTTTCTAAATATAGAAAATCAAAATGAGTTGAGGTGCTGAAAATGGTAATAAAGAAAATAAATACAAAGGAACATTACATACCTATTGTAAACCAGTTAGGTGGGGAAAAAATCAATTAAAAGCTTTATGTATATGGAGATGAGATAAGAAAGATAAGCCTAGATAATTAATGCTAAAGTTTGAAAAAGGTTGGGAAGGAGATACGAAGGAGAAGACCTAGAGAGGTAAGAAATCATAAAGTTAAAAAAATTAAGATTTTTTTTTTCTTTTTAAACTTATGGATCTTAAAATTAAGAATAAAAATTATGAAGACACCACTAAATCTTGAGAGTGTCAAAACCACTAAGCAAGGGAGATTTTTAATTTACTAAGAATGGGCCTCTAGGCTTGATTAATCACTGCTCCTTCATCTTGATTTAAATTTGGAACATGTTGACCTATCTCTAAGGATTCTATCAACTTGAATTTTAGATAATGGTCTTTTGTTGATAGAAACTTCTCTTTGTCAATACAAATGGAACGTTTAGTTTTGTAGGAGTGTTCTACTAGCACAGATTTCTCTATCTTGTCTAGATGAATGTCTACAACATGTTTATTAATCCTAGTCTGGATGGATTTTAATCTTTCATTGATATATGGAACACTAAATTTCATAAACACCACTTTTTTACCAAGGTTCCACATGATCCTTAACCGGTCTAAGAGACTCCCTAAGTTTGTTAAAAGGTAAAAAAGTGGTAGATATATTTTGGCATTTTAGGATCCTATCAATCTTATTAGAAACTCCTTCAATGTATGGTAAAGAGGTTGTAATGCCCTTATCTAGAGCAATCTTATTAGAAACTCCTTCAATGTATGGTAAAGAGGTTGTAATGCCCTTATCTAGAGTATTAATTTGAATTTGTCTACTATGACAATCCTTAGCTAGTTTAAAAGCTCTTGAAATCTACTTACTATTATAATTATTTTTCCTAAAGACATATTTTAAATGGACTAATTATTGTTCTAATTTGTTTTTATCACAAACCCTAAATGCTCTAATGGCCAAAGTCTTCAAAATACCTATTTTTTAGGCTAGATGATGGTGAGAAGTAGCATGCAAATAAAGGTTAACATGTGTGTTTTTTCTATACATTTTATGAGCCAAGGAACCATCATCATTGTGATAAAGGAGAACATATAAGAAAGTTAAGTTTCCATCTTGCTCTACTTATTTGATGAATTTAATACTCAACCAAATTATTGAGATGAGTGTAGAATTGTTTTAAGGTGTTCTTATCATGTTGCCAGCACAAATTCATATCATCTACATATCTCTTCCACCATTTGGGTTTTAGAGGAAAAGAGTGAAGAGCTCTCTCTTCAAAATTTTCCATATATAGGTTCACCACTGTTGGAGAAAGAGGGGAGACAAAAACCATCCCTTTCATTTGTTCATAAATGATCCCTTTGAAAGAGAATAGAGTAGATCTCATTTTTTTCAAGTTTTTTAATCTTATCTTCTAAGGTTTTTATAACTTGAAGGAATGATTGAACATTAGGCCCAATGGAATTTATATTATCAATTTTAGTAGTCACCAAAGGGTATGAAAACATGTTTTAATAGTAATAGGCATTAAAACTGGTATTTGTGTTGAGACAATGGGTAATTTCATGATAAATGTATCAATAATAGTTTCAAGGAACAAAGTTTTAAACACATAATCTATGCCCCCACTAAATGTATGTGGTTTGATAAGTGTGGGTTGAGTTATAGTTCATTCTAAGGATTCACCATTACTTGGTTATGCAGCATTAGTTTTATCTTATTTACTTATTTCATCTCTTATAACATACAGAAATGTATCTATTAAGCCCTTGTTATTATTGAGATGAGTAATCAATGCCTCTTTATCTTCCATTTTAAATTAGTTTTTTTCACTAACATTTTACATTGATTCACAAATAAAAAAATTTAAAATTTACAATAAAGTACAGTAATCAAAAAATCCTAATTTGTCTTAAGGTTTGATTTTTAAATATTGAGTTCACCAAATGTTTAACCCTAAAATGGATCTATATTGGTGTTATATATATTATATTAAAGTGTTATATAAAAATAAAATGACACAAGGGTGATAATCAAATCTATAGTAGGTCACTTAGATGTTAAACTCATATATAAACATACACTGAATTTATTATGTTGAAATAGTCTGAATATGGAAAGTACAACTATGATAGATATAGAAATCATAAATAAATTAAGTGCTTGGATTATTCTAATTTTAATGCAATTATAGATATGTAACAAGATGAAATTAAGTGGGAAGGAGATTCTATAACAATTGACAGATTCTATATTTGACACCTCTAGCTTTCTAGATGGTAATGTTAGCCTAGGACAGTTGCATCGATACTATTGTCTATATTTGATGCTAGTGTCTTGTATAGAATATATGTTGAAATAGGATGTAAAAACCTGGATGCTTATGGGTTTTTTTTCACCTTCACTCTAGTGCATTCATATTTGGGTC
Organism: Torreya grandis; assembly: GCA_037957365.1. Taxonomy (NCBI): domain Eukaryota; kingdom Viridiplantae; phylum Streptophyta; class Pinopsida; order Cupressales; family Taxaceae; genus Torreya; species Torreya grandis. The sequence continues at coordinate 793,926 of JARHVA010000365.1, read as the reverse complement.
ATGCATAGTCATTGCTTATGAAATGGCAAAAACTTAGCTTTCCATTTGCTTTCCATTTTTAATGTGACCTTGGATAAAATGGTTTAATGGACATATGGTGTCAAGATGACCCTAATAACCTAATTATTAAAGAGTGCTACCTACATGTCCAATAATTTTAAGAGGGCCTCAAACTAATGTAGTTATCCCCTATATGTTAGTTTGTGTGTGAGTCATACAATGTGTGCAAAGTAAGTACAACAATGACCTAGCTTGTAACTTAGAAAATCGGGTGCTTGGGTTCCCTCTTTATTATTTTAGACCTATATATGTGTATTCCCTATATTTTTTATGTAAATAGGGAAGCTTTGTTTAATTGAATGTTTGATAGAGTGTTTTTGATAAGTTCTTTAATCTCTTTTGGTCTTATTCTAGGTGAGGAATGAATGAGGGTTGATCTTGTGTTTATACCCCTTTAGAGTAATAAATCACATTAAATCACTTATGTTACTATTAATATACATTTAATTTTTAAATTGGATGACTTTAGGGCACTATAAACTTACGTCATGATAGGACAGTAACATCGACACTACCATCTAGCCTAGACATTAGTGTCCAGGGAATAGGAGACCATGTATAGGTTCAGAACTTGTAGAGATAGAATATAAGTATAATTTAAGAATTTTGGGTAAGATAGAAGACCTAGGTCATCAACATTATATTGGTTATACTAATATATATAATCCAAGAGTCACAAAGATAGAGCAGATGTGAGACTTACAGAAGTGGGAAAGGTAGATAACTGAGAGGAACAGCTAAGGTCTAAGTTTTCTAAGTGTATAAGATCAAGGTCACAATATATCATATAAAATGATATAATAAATTAGATAGGGTCATATGAAGAGAGATTATGTGAGTTATCTCATGCACGTGGGCCCAATTTGGACCCAAGTGCCTCTACATCGAGAGATGTTAGGGATGTAGACACAAATAGTGATGAGGAGTATACACCTAGGTATATGCCCCCAATGTATTACTGATGTTTTTATTTGTAAAAAATTGGTACCACTTTGATATATATGATTATGTTCATTTGGTTTATTTTGCTTTATATGGATGTGTACTTATGTAGTTTTTTATCCATTTTACATGTAGTTTCTTGCATTTGCTTTTGTAATGCATATTTGGATATGGTAACTTGTATTAAAAAACATTTTAATTAAACTTTTATAGTGACAAAAAAATAATCACTGTATGAAATGAAACTTGGTTGGAAATAAGAAAGCTTGACAGTAATGAGCATGTAGTAGTGGAGTTATTGGTTTTACTTCTATCACTGAATCTAATGTATATATCTAGACATATCTTATGAATATGTATGTGTTGGTTTAGGTACCCAAATATACTATGCATGTATACCTCCTCCACATGTTCCTCTATAAAGGACTTGATCAACCAATGGTTTTTTGGTAGGATTAGTGTGGAAGAGATTAGTCCTAGTAGAGGGTACACTAGGAGGACTTCTACTAGTGATCATGTTTTGTAAAGGTCAATGGACCACATTTTCTTTAAAAGGATAAGCATGGGATGTCTTTACCCTCTTATAATAGCCTCTAGAATAAGTATGTGAAATAGGTCTAGATATGTCTTTTCAAAATGTAATGATGTCCCAATCGGCTAATTATGTAATATTTTTCTCAAGAGAAAAATAATCATTATATTTATGCTTATTTATACCATGATAAGTGAAAAAGTGTTGTCATTTTACCTTTTCAAACTTTTATGGTGGATAATGAGAATTAGGAGTAATATTTCTCATCTATGTATTTAATAGTGTTCACAATATATCATGTGGTATATCTCAGTACTAGTCAAACTAATGTGGTTACCTTTTTTTTAGAGGCATATGGTTTAATTGTAGGAGGTACTATGTAAGTATGTTCTTTTCCCTTGTTCAAGATATTGACTGTTTATTTTTTTTATATGCACTACTAATTTTGAAGAGGGTTTTTGAAGTGGTTCATAACCCTTCTTAGTTTTCTTATTTTCTTTGAAAATGCTATTTGTACCATGTTTGCCTTTAGGTGGAGAGATAGGCAATTCAATTTTAATATTCGTTAAAGCACATACATATTTATGCACATCCCAATATAAAGTGTCAAATGAATCAAATTCCCTATCTAATGCTATTTTTCTAAGAGGATAAATAAGACCCCTACTAAATATAAATTTCATTTCCAAATCCAAAGGGGCATAGTTTAAGGAATATAATATATCCTTAAATCGAATAACATAGGATTGAATGGACTCATTCTTATTTTGTGTTAATACTTGAGAATGTTCCAATGGTAACTTAGGTAAGGTATATGGATGAAATTTCAATAAGAATGCATCTTCAATTTTTTTAAATGTGGATAAGGAACCATTTGGGAGGCTATAAAAAAAATCAAGAACCTATTTAGTTAAACTTCAATGGAAATCCTTTAACAACAAGCATCCATCCTTATCCTAATGTTCAAAAGAATGTATATATTGTTTCAAATGAGTAAAAATATCTCTTTGACCATTGGAGGAGGATAAATTAGGCATGATAAATTTTTAAGGGTAAGGATATTCAAACACATCTCAAGTAAGAGGTTGTTCCTAACATATTCTCCTCAAAGGTAGCCTCATGGGAAGAAACTTGAAACTTACCACTCGTTGATATCCCATGGTAGTCATGATAGATAACATATCACAAGTAGAGATTGGTAAAGAGGTTGAAGGTTTTCTTAGAGGTTGTAAACTACCATTCATATGAAACATAGGAATGATAGATTCTTTAACACCCTCTAAAATAGTAACATCACATGGTTTTACAAAATTAGGTAAAGGTGTGTCTTTGTGAATAGCACAAAGTTTGATATCATTATCATGGCAAGGTGATATATTACTTGAAATTTTGTGACACACAACAAGAGAAGAAGAAAGAATGTCACTTGTAAACATATGGTACTTTTGAGCATAAAATGCAAATGAGGGAGGAAAGGAAACATTTTTGACTTCATTTGGAATATTAAGAGAGGGAAAAATGCAATTTTCCCTTTCATTTGTAATTTACAAATAAAGGAGAGAGCATTCAATGTTACTTTTGATTTTATTTGATTTATATGACTTGAGATTTGAAATAGATGGATCAAATGTACTTAGAAATTTAACTATATCTCCAAATAATGCATCTTTAATAATAGATTCTATAGGACTTGCAAATGCGTTTTCATTTTTCCATTAAATCAAGAGAGGAGAGGAAGTAGTACATGCATTTTGATCATTTCAATTTAGAGAAAGAGATGTCGTTTCACTATTTTCATTTGAGTGATCCAAAGAAGGGATAACATTTTCAACATTAGCATAATTTTAAAAAGAAGGCACACACTCAATTTCTTTAACATTTTCATCATTAGAAATAGGAGAGTATTCATTTTTTTCAATATTTGCATCATTACAAGTAGAAGAGAAACATTCAATTTTTGATGCATCTAGAGAATGTATGCATGCAACATTTTGACATGAAACATCATAAAAAATAACTTCTTACATATCTATTGTATCATCCTTATGCAATGCACTAACAAAATTTATCATTTTTGACTTTTTAGGCCTTTCATCATTGAAAAGATAAGAAATAAGAGAACCAGGATCCACATACCCAAGAGGAATAACATCACACTCATAACCATATGAAAGAATGTTATTATGATTAACATGTTCATTTATAATTGCATTTTCATCATTAGTTATTTCATTATCATGTCATAAGCAAAATAAGGGATTTGAACCTCTTTTTGATATGCCATAAGATCTTCATATGCAATACAGTGATCATCATGGATATTAAACAAACAATCCAAAGGATGGGGCTTTGTAGGGCCTTGCATAAGGAAATCCATAAGGATTTTAACTTTGCACCCAATCAAAATGAGAGTAATCAAAATACCTAGACCAAAAATATAAATAAGCATTCCTTAAGCTATGCCCATGCAAGAAATAAAATCTAAAAAATAAATACAAGAATTTGAAATAAGCTTTTGAAAGAGGAAAAAACCCTACATGCACATTAGGGTGTGGTTCAACAAATAGAAGATGGGTTTACCAAAATATCTTATGTTATTTGAGTTTTTACACAAACACACTTAAGCAAATAAAATTGTTTGAATACAATATGATAATATTCATAATTCAATGATATATACCAAACTATAGATATTTTCCTATTTACACATGTGTAATAAATATATTACGTAAAAGACAATCAAGGGATAGAGACACCATATATTATTTCACGTTTTGTTTTGCAATGTGATAGTGATTTAGAATCATCTTAGAATAGTGATAAGGCTCTAAGATCTGCCCACTCTACATTTTGATTTTTACTACCGCAAGGACACTTGTGTTGATCCCAAATAGTTGCATCGATGCATGTGTCTATCTTAGATGAAGGTGTCTAGTCCAGGGCATGTGTAAAATTAGATCTAAATTTATATTGAATCTACATTTTTATTTGTGTGCCTATATAGTGTTAAAGTGCTATGTGCACTCATACAACTATATGATCACTCATGCATGTCATTACCATAATGTTAAGACCATTACACATAAAATACTTAGAAAACATTATGCACTATAGTGTCTCATTATTTCCTCAAGTGGAAAATGCAAACCATAGGTTCCTCTCTCTACCTTACCAGAGAATCAGAAGGAGTACCTAATAAATAATCAAATGAGTGCCTAAAAAGGATCTCAAACAACCAAGGGGCATCAAGAAGAAGGAGGAATAATAGGACGTTGAAGAAGTTGAGTGGTGGAGGAACCTCACTTGTAGATTCCTCTCAAAAAACATTGTCAACACTGCCAAGAACAACAAAAAATCCATCCCAAATGAACACAAATGGTGGATGTAGATGCCTTCATATGAGTGGATGAAAATTCCATAGTAGAAGAATGTGAGGTAACATCTAAAGAAGTGTCAGGTGGGTCATGTTGACCACTATAGTCTCAAGTTGCTCAGAGCTGAGTGAAGGTGCATAAGATCCCATATGTAGCTCACTATCCTCATGAAGAGTGGAGAAAATAAAAGATGAAACTCTATCAAATGATCCCAAAGAAGCATTTGCATTATAACCAATGCCATGCCTAGTAATCTACATAACAAGATGTATAGGATGATTAATGTCATGTAGATGTTTCTAATGCCCACAAGTTTGGTAGTGTGACTCGTGGAATGAAACATGTGGGAGCTAAAGCCATTAGTATGCTTCTCAAAAGAAGCAATCATATATGTAAGTGGAAATAGTGTGGGATGTGCATTGTGAAATAATAGTAGGTACATAAGTATAATCTGCAATAAGAGTAGCAACATGAACAATGGGTTGATTGGAATATCATATATCACACTATAAAAGTGCATCAAGTGGATGCATACCATATTCAGTAACACATGATGGACTAGGAATAGGGGCATGAGAATCCAACATATCATTCTGATATTGTATACCAACTATTTCCTTCTCTAGAGAGCATATGATGGCATCTTTTCCATGAGTCAAAGAGCGTAAAAAGGAATTTTGATTTATTAGTTTCATGTGTGCTTCCTAAAGTATTAGGAAAGAGGCCATATGATCAATGGGTTACTCAATGTCTAAAATGGTACTATCAATAATCAAACCAGGATCAAGAATAGGAACAACAAACGTAGAATTAGAATGTGTATCAATGTGGAGGAGATGTAGATACCTCATCCAAGTGACCACCAATAAACAAATCTACAACATGAGTAGTAGAAAGAGGTTTGTACAAGTGTCTCATCCTCAAGAAACATTTCCTCACAAACAATGGAGAGAGATAAAAACTAACAGCAGTAGGAGATGTCAAAGGTTCCTCATGCAAATCACCATCAAGAATTACATCCTCAAAAATAAGAGAAGATAGTGGAGGAACATAAAAAATGTCACCAACAAAAAATCCTCACTATGAGAGGGAGGAGAAGGAAGAGGAACAGTGGGAGGTGGAGTGACCTCCTCAGACAATGTGGAAATAATGTTCTGAGCTTCCTCAGATGATGTGGCATGCACAATATGAGACTACAAAATATCCAAAACATGGAGTCGAATGAAACAAAGTAGTTCATGTTTCAAGGATATAAGAGCCACAATATTGTCCTCATTTGTAAAGTTCAGAAAGTTGTCAAGTACAACTCTCCATAGTCATTTTATCTACAAGTGCATCTATATTTTGTGTTTCCATGTAGTGTAGTTGGATGAGTTGAGGGGTTAAATCATACAAGAATCCATACTTAGAGACATGAAATGAAAAAAAAAAAAAAAAAAAACAAAACCAAATGAGAACAAAAAAGAGATCCCAAAATGGGCGTCAGTTACTTCTGAAAATAACTCTGAACAAAATAGTACCAAAAAAAATAAAACACACTAAAAAAAGGACATTAGTCTCTACCAAAAATACGTTTGTGATTGCGAAAAATGCGATGACAATATAAACCAAAAAAATACAAATGCAATTAAAAATAACCTCCAAAAAATTAAAAAAAACAAAAAAACAAAAAAAAAATTATTTTATTTATAAAAAAATCTAACTTCTTACCAAATTAAACCTCACCTTCCATCTTCGACAAACCAAAAAAAAAAAAACATAAATGTCCTCACAATTACAAATATTTACCCACCTTAATAAATCTCGCCACAATTACAAAACACCACTGACAAATGTTTTACCCACTTTAATAAATCTCCCCACAATTAGGAATCCCCACCTCATAAAAAAAGGTCCCCTCGCTTTAAAGTTTATCACCACTCTTTTCGAAAACTTAAAATATAAAGATGTGGGCGTCGACTTGGATTGCCATCGTTCCACGAGTCAATTTAAATTGTAATTTGAAAAAATAAATATTTGAAGTGTTAAAAAACTGACCTTTTGAGAATATGAGGCTGAGTTGGGCGGTGACCAAAAAAGGGTTTGTTAGAGACTATGCTCTAACAAGATTTGCCGAGCAGAAATGACTCCAACTAAATACAACTGTGCTCCAGAAATTTTTTAAAAAAAATGTCTTAGATGTAATGTTGTATTTGGGAGGACAGATCCAAGTTCTTATTTGGGATATCTACTTATTTTCAACAAGGCTGTTGAATGCAAAACAGGTACAGCTATCCAAATAAACCCCATTCCATTCCATTCCAAAGGAGAAACAAAGCACCATAAAATCAAAGAGTGATGACTATGCTTCAGTTATAAAAAAAACACTATGCTGTTCCAACTCATAACGCAAAATTCCAATTGATACAATGTTTACCAAATTCGCTCAAATTTATTCGGGTGCTAAACAACACAGGTGTATGCCTGTACGACATGTAGAATAGATGCCAGTTTTAAAGATATCAGTTGACAGAAAAAAAGGCCGGTCCAATTACACCAAGTACAAATCAAGGATCAAACATACAGTCTATGCACAACACAGTGCTACGACCAATCCAAATTCTTTGTAACAAGAGCAAATGATAATCAAAAGGAGTCCAAATTCTTAGATCAAATGAAAAATCACAAATATTAACGATCTATGAATGCATGGAGTACGGCTCAGTAACAAATGAGTTGTATGGCCCAGGAATGAAGACTTCAACAAACGGATGGCTAACAGAGGCTACACTATGATAAAACCATATTTTGGAAGGGGTTCATTCTCTACGAAAAAACTAATCATCACGAGCAACGGGTGCCAGGCCTCGCTCTGATACCATGTCAGAGTGTTATGTGCACTCATACAACCATGAGATCGCCCCTATATACCATTATCATAGTGTTAAGATCATTGCACACAAAATACATAATAAATATTATGCACAATAGTCTTTCATTATTACTTCGAGTTGAAAATACAATCTCTAGATTCCTAGATCTCTCTATTTTATCGAAGAAACACAAAGAGTGCCTAATAAATAAGTAAATGAGTTGATTTTACAACAACCATTTAATTGTTGTGATAAATCTAAATATAAAGAATTGTTTAAATAGGTGCACAGTAAAATATTGTTTGTGCACACATTAAAAACAATTCTAACAACTATAACAATTTAACTCCAAATCAAGTTTAACTCTATGAGTGGGTATGAATACAATTAAAGACAAAATTGGTTTGGAAATAACTCAAACTAATAACTAGTGTGAACATGACCACTCTAACATTTAGTCCTTTAGAATATGTCTACCTGTGCATGGGATCTAGTCAATAATCAAAACCCTAATCTCTTTGTCTTTGACCTCTTGTAGCTTGGTAAAAAAGGGTTATCACATGAGTCAAGCTAATCCTAGCAACCTCGGTGATTGTTAAGTGTTGCTTACATAGCCACTACTCTAAAGAGGGCCTCAAACTTGCATGTAGTTCTCCCTCCTAAACATGTATGTGAAATTTTGATTGTGCAACTATATATTCTCTCTCTTGTTGTAACCATTGGTATAAATAATGCAAGAGTAGATTGACTTTTTAAATACTTTAGATATTCAATTTAGTAATGTAATGCAATTGGACATCTTGGAATACAAAGTACTTGCTAATTAGAAACTTGTTTGATCAAAATGACAGGGAGTGTTATTAGACCATAGCTTTTGTCTATATATGGATCTCTTGATTTTGAATTAGGACATAGTGGCACATGAAACGCTGACAATAAAATAAACCTAAGGAGAAAATCAAACAATCATAAAGCGAAAAGCACAAACACATATCAAAAGGTAAGTCTAGACACTTGTGTCGTGGTTGGACATTTGCATTGACATAAGAGTCCAACACGAATGCAAACTTGTCTAAAGGCTAAAATTGTTAGGTTGTGGAGCTAAAAGCTTCAACTTGTGCAGACATGGAGAGGTTGCTGAGTTCCAGAAGTGCCGGCATCGGCAGTATAATTGACGTCGGTCACAGACATTGCAGATGGCAACCGGCGACGGTAGGGAGTTGGCCGACATCGGAAGAACCAGGCAAGCAACGACCGACATCGATCGCCTGTGTGTTCCAAAACTGTTCGTTGCACGAACAGTTAGTTAGTTGAACTGAGTGTTTGCATGTTTAGGGACTAATTATAGTCACGAGCTGCATGTCTAATTATTGTAGTTAGAGTTCTATTTTTGTATGCATGGGATCCTATTTAAAGACCCATGAGGCATGTATTGTAATTAACCAAGAAGGTAAGTAAAGCATTGAAGCATTGAAGCAAAGTCAAGGAGATCTACAGGTGTAAGGTCAAGGAGATCAGCTGAAGCATTCAAGGAGGGGATTACAACTCAGGTTGTTGAGTTGGGTTGAGCAAGAGAGAGAGGGAAGAAGGTCTTGAGGTGTGGCAAGCCTTTGAGGTGGAGGAAGAAGTGGCATCTTTCTTATTGTATTTTCTTCTAGTAATATTTAATACAAGAGTGTGTATTGTCTCTCAAATTCTTTGATGTCTCATGCTTCTAGTTACTTAATCATTCTAGTATAATTCCGTGTTTAATTGCTTATAAGAAAGTAATCAATTGTGCTTCTGTTGGATAAGGGGTTCCTAACAAAAATCACGGATATAACATAACACATAGGTTGAGATCCTTGAAATACATGCAACAAAAGGCAATTTGATGACATACATGCCTAAAGGGGCAGATAAAACAAGTGATTTATAAGATGGAACTCAAGTGATCCATATGAAATTGCACCACTAGATATCAAACTCTTGGTGAAGAGATCTATACATGTAAAAAACTATGGAAACACACTATGAAACTGTGCTTGTACCAAATGTGGGTATCTAAACATACTAAAGTGATCTTGGATATGTCTATTTGGTAAATTGGATTAGCCAAGACAACAAGTGAGTAGACAAATAGGGGAAAGTATGCACAAGAGTCAATATATGTATGTAAAGTCCAAGTATGTCAAAGTGTGCCAAAGTTGATGTTGTCAAAGTGTCTAATATCAAATTTAAGTATCTACATATTGTTTGTTAAGAATGTATGATCTCCACTCTTCCTCCTCACTATCAGTTCTCACAGTTGGGGGTGTGGAGGGGCGGCCTTCAACACATTGTAGTTATGGGCCTTCTAGTTTTGTGCCTTCAAGATGGGATGGGTAAAGCAAAATGCCTAAATTATCATTGGCTATTTTACTCTCTCATTGTATGACAGAGGAAGATGTTGAAAAAAATAGTCGGAAATCCATATTTGATTATACGCACCCCATGGGGATGGTTGGAGAGATATACCATATAGTACACCGCCACTTCCTCCTCTTTTTGTAGGGATGATTGCTTTAGTGGCTTATCTTATTTCTTGTTATTTATAGTTATTGTTATGTCACTTGTCATATAATTTTGTAACTCTACTTATTCTTATAAAGTTAATTTTAGTATGATATTTATTATATTTTTTACTCGGGATGTGATTTTATACCACCCACCTTTTCGATTAAAAATATGATATGTTTTTAATATTTAAAAATATAAAACATATATTCAATAAATAAAAAATCCGCAAACAACATTTGGTATGAATAGAATTAAAAAAATTATAAATACTAAGACTTCTCTTTCAATTAAAATATAACAAATTTTACGCCATCAAGTTAATTCGAAACCAACCACAATATTAATTAAGAGAAGTATCAACGGGAGAAGTCTTTGGAGACATTGAGGTGTAAAGTGAAACCTCAGGTAAAAAAAGTAAGTAAATTTTCAAAGTGGTTTACAAGCAACGGAGATTCAAAAACAAGGTGGATGTAATGATGGTTTCAGAATACATACAGAATGAATGAATGTATGAAAGAGTTAATAAATTCACAATGGCCAAGATAAAAGGGTAAAATAAAAAAATTATATAATATATATATATATATATATATATATATATATATATATATAAAAGCGCCAGCCAGCCACGTCCATGCGTGCCAATGCAGATTTTGAGTGTGAAAAACATTGAGCAGAGCTCTCTACATTTTATCCTGCAACCGCAACCGCAACCGCAACCGCAACCGCTTCCCATGATAAATGCAACAATAATTTCAATAAAATAAATATCGTGGGTGAAGTATGATTTAAAAATAATAATAATTGCACTTTTATAAAGTATAAAAATAATAGAAATCACGCAAATGTCAAAATAACATTTTTCGTTTCTTTTACTATATTATTTGAACCCAAGAATATGTACAACTACACACCGCCCATGCAATAATAAATTTTATATAGAGATACCACATTCTTTGAAAATGTAAAGTATATTCAATTGTACCATGTAAATGCTAAATCTTGCGTTTGTCTTCAACATAAATATTTGTGAATCACACATTGAAATGTAATAAATAAGTATTAAAAGAAAATTTGATAAAAAGTGTGTCAATTGATTTTTTGAATTTTATTTTTCAATAAAAAGTGTGTCAATTGATTTTTTGAATTTTATTTTTCAATTTATTATTCTAAAAATAATATATGCTAGAATAATAAAATATAGTGAGTAAATTATTAATTAATTATAAATATTTTTTTATAAAATTTGTTAATTAAAAATTTTATTGTAAAAAGTTAACAATCATTTTTTCTTTAATTTAAATGTAAGTATTTTTTATAAGTGATATTGGACACAACCAATACTCTTATATCTCTTCAACATTTCAACAAATTTTAAATAATAAATTTAACAATTTTAATATGACTATAATTATTACCTATTTAATAAATAATAATTATTATAATGATAGATATTGACTTCATATATAAACAAAGCTATTGTAATATATAATATAATATATAGAAAAACTTTATTTAATTAGCAAAGTTGTGATACAATATCATACAACTGCCGATAAACTATTACCTTTATACAATGCTCAATAGATGAGCCTCTAAGACCTATTACCATATACTATTGACTAGACATGTAGGTGAGCGGTTAGAATTGCACTTCTTCAATTATTTCAATAAGTTCTTCTGATAGAGCTAGTTGACCTTTGCACCCCTAAACGCAATGCCAATGATGGAGATGGACTTGAATACTTGTCGTATCTCCCACCAACTTTTTCAGATAGCTCTGTACTTATTCTATTTCATTCGTATTGATTCAAATCATTGACAAGACCTGCGTGTGAAGCTTTGTTTCCTTTATGATGATCTCCATGAAATTTTTGAGATGCAACAAGTTATCATTCACAACTTCCATCATGTTGTAATGTGCTATGAAAATCTCCTGGAATCGCTTAGTGGCCATCTCCATTTCCTTTTGGAGTTCGAGGTTTCCACTGTTTTGCTTTAGAAGTAAATTGTTGATACCTATCAGAGTATCCTTTATATTTTGTATTATGTTTTCTTTATCCTGCATGTAATTTTGACTAGCCTTATTTGAACTACTTTCCTGACGCTGAGATCTACCCTCCCCTTCACCAAATTTCAATGCCTCTCCATCCTCTTTATACATTTGTTTTTTTAATGGGCCAACCTCTTCTCAAGTAGCCTTTCTCTTTAGAGGTTACTACCTTGGATTTTTCTTTGGAGTTGCGATCCTTTTATTTTTGTCCATAGAGATCCTTTCCTCATTCTCTTGTCGGGCCTATTTTCTGCCTCCTTGGTATATGGTATAAAACCTCCTCCTATTGTGCTAATCGTGTGAATTGTGCTCGAGAGAGTTGGACATATCTATTGTAATAAATTTTAAAGTTAATTTAAAAAGGAAAAAAAAATCAAATTTTGTTTACTTTTTAAAAATTATATTGCCACTCTACCTTCACATAAAAGAGATCTTCCTAAAAAAGATCCTCTCTTTTAAGAAGATGACTTTTTTATTTTTAATTCATTAATGATGAGCCTCCACATGTGATTTAGCCATATGTCTTCATTCATGTTCAAGTTTTTCATGTGTTCCTCAGTTTCTATGACTTATCTTAATTTATATTTCCAAAAATATTTTGTTATGACAAGTACTTTTTATCTCTTCAATGTAAATGGAAAATTTGGTTATGTAGGAATGCTCAACGAATGTGAATTTCTATTTATTTTCTAGTTAAATCTATGTGGTATACTCTTAAACCTTGTTTGGATAGGTTGTGTTATTTCATAGATATAAAAGACTCCACAAGAATATTCAATCTTATAAACACCACTTTTTAATGATGGATAACTCTAATCTTTAATTGATTTTAAAGAATGTTTTATTTTATTTTTGAAAAAAATAAAAAATAAAAAAAAAATTATGTCCTAATATTTTAGCAATTCTATTAAATACCCCTTGTATAAGAGGTAAGAATGTTATAGGTCTTATTGTAGAGGAATTTACTACCAAATTCAAAAGTCACGCTAAAGTTTGTAATACCCAAAATGGAATTGCAAATAGAAGTCATGTCAATGGTCTTACCTTTCTTAAGAATGATGATAGTTATTTGTTGTTGTGCAACAACAATCATTTTAAAACCAATTGCATTTAGTTAAAATGAGCTCTTCTTTTGTGTCAAAAAAACAGTTTTCATATTGAAAAATAAAAATATTCGAATTGCATCATTAAAATTGATGATATTTTTTTCATTTATTTATAAAAGATGAGAGAATTGGCCTTTTTTTTATAGGTGTGTTCACCTTCCAATTAATTCCATTTAACATATTTTTTCTTTTCTTTTTTAGTTAAAAATAGTAATGAATTACATCATCAATCAAGCAAATACATTGCCTTCAATTGCTTTTAATTAAAATAAAAATAAATATTATAGTTATAATTATTTTATTATTTTAATTTGGACTAATTTAATGTAATTTATAGTTTGTTTTAATGTAATTTGAAGTTTGTAGGCTTTTTCTTGGTTTTGATTGAATTCATCTTTTTTTTATAATTAAAGTTGTATTATAATATTTTATTAATAAAAATATTAAAAAAAAAAATCTTTTTAATTATATTATTTATTAAGTTGAAATGAATTCTGATAATAAAATAAGAATAAAGGGTTACAATGAAAAGAATATTAATTTTATAAATTATTAATTTTATTATTATTATTTTTTTAAATAAATAATTTTTTAATTGGAAAAAATATGATATATATATATATATATATGAGTAAACAATATTTTAACGAATTTAATGATTTAAATTAAATTTTATAATTATAAATATTAATTAACAAATTTATTTTTGGATATTAAAATACCCTCAGCAAATTAAGGATGAGATGGAAGAGCATTGAGAAATCGTAAAACAAGAAAAAGATAATTAAAGAAAGAATTTGAAGAATGTAATCCATTTGTCCAAATAAAAGGAAAAAAGAAAAAACCCTGCCTACCTGCTTGCAGTTGCATCCGAGGAGCATGAAGAAATAGAAATAAATAATAAAAATGTAATAGCGCATTTGTGAATCCCTCTATATTTTCCCACGGCTTTCTTGAGCTTCTCATCTGGGTCTCTGCCCACCAATTTAAGTTCAAGAAAGCCGTGGAAAAATATGACAAAGGATTCCCCCAATCTCAGCGATTCCCGATTACCGATTTAGCAAAACCTTCTCCAAAATTGGCAAATCCTTCCAAAATCTACATCAGAAATGGATCCGGGCCTTGATTTTAATATAGCACAAGAATCCTTGCTTGGTTAATTTTAGATTTAGAACCATCCAATTTTTGTGTGGCCCTTATAATTCGGGTGATCTTTATCGCTATTATTAGCGCGACATGGACTGGACTATAAGTAGCATAAAAGCCATGTCGAAGAAACTTTTTGAAGTGGCCCATCTGTGTCGCATAAAATAAAAAATTTGGACATTTGATGCCCAGCTGGATCCAACCCGTTTAATAAGAATTTTTCAATCATTACCATTGCCTTTCGTTTTCTGAGGGGACGTGTCTGCCACATGGGATCACCCGCTCCCGTCGTTATGCTGAGACAGTTGTGCACCCACCCCAAAGATACTTTTCAAATCCGTAGGTATTTATTTGTACGTCAATTTCAATGCGTTTCCAAACACATACGCAATCGTTTTGTTCCATACCTCCAACACCTCTAAATTTTAATTTTAATTTTTGTCACCTCATTCGCATCGATTATTCTCATTTAACAGTAAATACAGATAAATGGTCTCACCTCACCTCACCTCAATCATACACGGATAGTCTACGATAAAACAGGCGGTTGGTTGGTTGGTCGGTCAGATTTTTACCATCTTTTTTTACAAAAATAGTGATTACAAAACATCACTAAGCAAAGCTTTACAAAGAATAAAAATATAGTGATACAGTGGATTAACTTGTATCCAATTTCTCCATTGTTTATCCCAACCATCCTCCTCTTTGAGCTTTTCATTAATTTCATAAGAAGAATAATAATTTGGAATCCTTTAAATGCTAAGGATAGTCGATATTACTTGTTATATAAAAAATGAATTAAATTTAAAGATCATTGTGCAAAAAATAACCCCTTCCACACACACACACACACATATATATATGTCCATGTGCACTTTTACACCTTCCTTTCTACAAAAATTTAAATATCACAAGTGATCCCTTTTTTATGAATTCATAAATGTATATTGTGTTGACTTTTAATTTTGGATAAGTAAATTAGTTGTAATGATAACATGAGTTAGTACCAAAAGAAAGTTATGTTATCCAAAAGAAACTTATGTTATGGAGGAGCAAAAAGATCTCTTATATGTGGATGTGCACAAGGTTAATATATAAAATTAAGAATATGGTTAGCCAAAGATCGGGGTTATCAATGGAAATTTGTATTATTAGTAGAAAACCTAGGTTGTTAAATGTAATCACTTAAAAGCGGTATTTAGATGTTAAGAGTGTTGCTTGAGTCAATCTATTCCTAACTTAGCCTTACACCTATCCTAGAGCCTTTACACTTTTCTAATTATTATGCGAACCACATACATCTCTAGTCAGCTCAAATACAGTTTCATAAATACATTCCCAGATCTTGATCATTCGTGCCCAACAACCTACCAATTGGAAACTAGCACCACATTAAGGACACTAGAGCCACATGGCACTAGTTTCCCCAACTTGGCATTAGTGTCTCTTACCCTAACTCTCTCAAATAGATATATTTTCAAATGTGTACCCATCTTAAGGTCAGTGTAAGGTCAGCATAAGCACATTCTATTATCCGCACAAGCTACAAATCACTATAAATACAAGACTATTAGACCTCTATCCACTAAATGGAAAATAAATGCAAAAAAACTTATTCAAACAAGAAATAAGTTGAGCAAAATCAAGGTTATTAAGCTATATTCTGCCCTACTTTTGCATACCACCATCTACAGATGCCCTAAGCCCAGATTTTAAAGATTTCCAATCTCAAGAACACACAAGGCATTCAAGACCATTATCATTCTAGCATTCACTTGCACTTACACCAAGCATTAGGTGGAAAAAATACATCAGGGTTGATCCCTCCTCGGAGTATTGGTATATAAGCAACTCTCTTCACAGTGGGGTGTTGAGGATGTCTAACCTATCCTACTAACGAATACATATTTTTTGCTCATGCCACACTTGCAAGGAGGATTAGGGTTTGTAACTTAAATTAGTTATTTCAGACATAATACAGAGTTCTAGATTTTGTACGTGCAAGAATAAAACCCAAAAACATAGGGGCAGATGCACCCATAAAATAGAAATAATCTTGCAAAGAGGACACTAGCACCATTTTCAGAACACTAGAGCCACATGGCACTATTGTCCAAGCGAGGCGCTACTCTCTAGAGGGAGGTCTGACTTAGGGATCCTATAGACAACATTCAGACTTATCTGTAACTTAGTTTTCAACATCCATATATTTCACGACAATTATTTTATAGATAAGTCTCTATTTACACATATTTATTACTTTTTTTAGAAAGTTAAAGAAAGTCAAATTCTGTAACAAATCAATGGTTATTTATTGCATATTATTTCACTAATTTAGACAATTTAGTGCTTTAATCTAACTTAAGATTTACATTAGTAAAACTCTAAAAATTTAAATCATTTGGTGAACCCGACTTACTTTGAATATTGCCTAAAACCCCAATTTGCAGTTTTTAAATCTTTATACAATAAATTAGGGTTACATACTTCTATATTTTAAAGCATAACCTAGCTCATTAAATCAATCTCACATTAGGGTTTCATTTATTTAAATATAATTTATTTTTTTTCAAAGTAACCCTACTTCAAAACACCCTGACCCTAAACACTCTTAGGGTTTGTATCCCTTTTCTATTTATACCAAGACTTCAATTCCAAAATATCATATTTACTTCCATATATATATATATATACACACACTTTTTTTTGCAATATTTCTTAGATTAACATTATTTAAAGTTTCAAATTATACAAAACTTATTTTCCTACCTTCCAAACTACAATGGCAAAATTTACCAATAGATTTGATGAAACTGACAAGCAACAATTACAAGATTTGTGTCCAAATATATGGATATACAAGATGACTTCATCACTATTCTTCAGGAAGAAATCTAAAAAACAAACAATGGCAAATATTCAACTCCCCCACTTAATAATGTTGTTACACCTACAATGAGACCAACTCAAATAACTCAACTAGCATAATTTAAAATTGTAATTCAACAAACATCAAGGATAGATACACCATTTATGGCTAGTTCTTCCATTCTAGATGTACAATCCCTTATGCATAAGATTCAACCTCTACAATATACAATGTTACATCTTGAGAAAGAATCCACTAGGCCATCACATGCCTTAGATTATAATATTCTCTTACATACACCTTTGGCACATCACATTGTAACAAACCTTTACACTAAAACCTCGAGGCATTAGTGAAATCCACACACCAGGAATATAACATCACACCATGATTATGAAGCCCATACTCTAAGTTGGATTTATGCTCATACACCAGGATCCCCTACATATATGAGCACCAAACAAACACTACCATGCTAACGTAGTCACCTACTCTATGACATGAACTCAAGTGGAGGCTCTGATACCAAATGTAATGAACCATTACACCAAAACCTTGACATTTTAGTGTAACAATTCATTACACACATAATGACAACTCCCTTACCATCTAGTTTCATGGCACCTAAGCTTACATTTTATGATGGCAAGGTTGACCCAGAGCATCATCTCACAACTTTTTACGCAACATGCTTGGCCTATGTGTCCAACGATTGGCTTCTCACAAAATTATTTCCATGCAATTTAAGGGATTATGCCCTACAATGGTTTTATGATTTACCAAATCAATCTATCATAAAATTCAATCCTTTGTCTAACATGTTCTTAGCACATTTCTCCATTAACATTGGTGATAATATATTATATGCACAAGTGGCACAATTGAAACAAAACTCAAACAAGCCTATCAAATATTATGTCTTACGATACAAGATTATATTAAACAAATTGACTAGCCCTATGGTAGACAGAGGCTTCAAGACATATTTAAACAAAGTGTCTTACCAAAACTACACAAAGGTACCTTGTTCAAGAAGTTTTCTCCATTCATAGATTTATGCCACATAGTCAAAGAAAGAGAGTTTAAGCTCCTATCAATGGGAAAAATCAAGTATACCAATGGATCAAAATCAACTATTCAGAGTTCAAACAAGCCTCCATACAAGGTAAGGGCCACTAAGAACTAGAATGATCAAAAGGCCATAATCAATGCAACGTCTGAGCCATCTCATAGATTGGTTTTATTTTCTCCCTAGCATTGAGTCTTCACTAACCTTCTAAAGTTACCAACATAGATTTTATGTTGCTCTTGGAATGCAATGTCATATCTTTCCCTTCCATTAAACAGGTTGATATGACACAACCTCTTACAATGAACTATGATTCTAATACATTTTACAAGTATCATAGGGCACCAAGCCACATAATAAACAAATGCATAAGCCTAAAGCATAAGATACAAGATCTGATTTAGGCTAATATTATTGATGTAGGCACACCCACATAGGCACCAAAACCACAAAAAATAAAATCTAAGGCACTAAAGATATTATCAGATCTATTTATAAATCATATAATGAATGAGATAGGGGGCATATCAGGTGTTCACTACACATATCAAGCACATCCACGACCAAATTCATATCATACACTTACAGATGAGGCACATCCATTAGAAAACATTATTGGAATGTACCACACTATAGTGCCACCTATACCACTCATCACATTCTCAGACTAGGAGATTTTTGATGATGATATAGATTTAATTCACTCTTTATATGAGCATACATAGTTCACCATCATATCTAGAGTGTTATGGTTGATAACTAGTTAAGCATAAGCATGTGCACTATGACACTTTTGTAACATTTGGGGTACTTAGAGTAGGATATATTCCCCATAGACATAGTAATTAGTGGCATCAATGGTCATGTTTAGAGTTTCATTGAGGAGATTGTGCTTCCATTACATGTTGGACCAACACATATAGCCACTCGGTTATTAGTAGTACGTAGTGAAGATGTGTTTGATATGCTATTGGGTAGGCCATGGTTACAACAACTTTGATTCATCCCATATACAACACATAAATGTATAAATCACATACATGTAAATCAAGTGGTCAAGGTTAAGGGTATCTCATATGAGTATCATTTACCCATCCCATAGATAGATCTGACATAGTTATCAGTTACAGTTCTCGCACAATCATCAGTTATAGTTACAACACCATTACTAGATATTTCATGGTTATTAGTTACAACTCAAAGTACATTTCCTATGCATACATCATAAAGTTCAATAGAATTACCAATGTAGGTGAATACTCCTATGGTATTGACACATACACATACTTTCTCATGGAGACCATTTAGAGAGACCCATTTATCAAAGATATTTCACATATTCTAGAGGACCTTCCTTTACTCAATTTATGTCAAGATCATTATTATTGCGTTTATAAGGGTTCTTAGCATAGGACAACTATGTCACCTACAACTTCTTCTACTAGATGGGTTCCTAAGACCCCTACAGTTCACAGGGAATCACAATTAGTGCCATAGATTTATAATATCATCACATAGGCAAATATAGTGCCACAAATTCATAGCATCATCACATAGGTAAATATAGTGCCATAAATTCATAGCATCATTGTATAGGCAAATATAGACACATATTACTTTGCACAATAGATTACGGGATCAAAGTTGCCCTTTCACATAACATGCATGATCACAGTTTCCTTATTCAACATAGGTCATGATGATAGTGAGTCTTGATGAGGCCACCAATTGCTTTATTTTATAGCCTCATCCATACCTAGTAGATATCTTTTTTATGTAAATCATCATAACCATCCATGACTCATGAAAATGAATGAATGAATTTATGATTTTATGTGTGCATTGATATATACATGTTATGTTATGAATTAATGATGATTTTTATTTGATTATATTATACTTGTGTAACCTTATTTAAAAAATATTTGAAAGGTAACATAAGACTGTAGGAATCTTGTTTGGGCACAACATTTATAGAGAAGCCCACAACAAAAGGGGCTTCCACCTGCAAGTTGCCTGAAACAACTATTGGTTTCTACCTATAGGTTTCTCATAGTAATTTATGGCTTCTACCTACATGGTGCCTGTAGCAACTATTGGTTTCCACCTGTAGGATGCTCGTAGCAACTATTGGCTTCCACTTGTAGGGTGCTCATAGAAAATACTAATTTCCACCTACAAATTACTCATAGCAAATATTGGTTTCTATCTGTATGTTGCTTGTAGAAACTATAGGCTTTCACCTATAGGAGCCTACAACCACTACATAGAACATAACTATTATTATGATAAGATATGATTAGCTCTTAAAGACACATCCAACTATCTTAGGAACCAAGTGGATGATTGAAGAGGATCCTCCATAACTATTGTATGGACTCCTCATGTGCAAAGAATCTTGGATGTGCTGCCAAAGATGAGTAAGATAAGGACAATGGAAAGGAGACAAAAATGTAAAACAACAAAATAGTATATATTGTCCTTAACCTAGTTAGGCCTAAAATAAGTAACTTTAGTTACTAACCACCTAAAGGTTGACTGGGATGGTTTTCAAAGTATTTGTACCTTTCCTAGTTTAGTGTTCTTGGTTGGAGCTAATAAATTGCCTTATGTATTTAACAGAAAAACCTATGTTAAATTAGAGATAAATAATAATAGAGTAGTAGAATTTTAGAAGTCATTGATATCTAAATATTGTAATCTTTTGTAGCAATCTTTAATTGCTACAAATCTGAGTAATGAGAAGGTTGATCTGTAATAAGATTTTATAAGTCTCTCAGAGAAGGATTGAAACTCAATTCTGAATGAGGAAGGGCCCCCTCGAAAGTATTTTTGGTGAAGAGCCTGACCTTCTTTAGTTTAAGTGTGTGGTGTACGTTAATTTCATTAATAGTTTGATTATATAAAGTGTGATGCATGTGTGATTCATAAGTGTGAAGTATTTTTGTATTTATGTTATAATAATTTCATAGTATAAGTATTTGGTGAATTTATTATAAGTTTTTTGTAATACAACTAGTAATCAAGATAATCTATGAATCAATAATGCATATATAGTGCAGACTTGGCCATTTTAAAAAGATATCCAATTTTGTAAAGAGCACAGCTCTCCAAATTCTCCACCTGAATCAATAAAATACAGTTTTGCCTCCATCTTGGATAGATTGTCTGTGTATGTTATGAGTATTATTTGTGTTTAGTCATTATCTCTAATGCTTGCACAGGTTAATGCCAACAGACCAGCCATCTACAAGGTGCCAGTTCTGTAGCTGAAAGGAGAAGAGAAATATTTGAGAGGGACAAAATAGAGGAATTTTCTTGCAAGTGTGCATTCCACAACACCTTCGTAAACCTCTATTATGTATTTTCCATTATAGCCTCCCTGTTAGTCTTAGCAGCTTGTTTCTTCTACCAGATGTGTAGAGTATATTTGCATTTTTCTTAATTTTGAGAGTGGATGTGGAAGGTCAACCTTTATTTTGGTGTATCACCTCTTTAGAGTAGGCTATTTGCTTTCATGCATTTTCTTCTCCCTTTTCATCTCATCCCTGTATATCTATATATCTATATTTTTGCACTGCCTGAAAAAAACAAGATACATCAGAGGGAACTAGCCCATACCTAGAGACTCTCCTCTCCTGCTTCGCCATCCCACAGGCGAGAGAGGAGTTTCCATGTTGCGGGGAGAAGGCAGGAACCTATTTTCCTACCACTGGGTGCAATCTCTAGTTGTCAACAGTTTTGGCATGCCTGGTGGGACTCTAATTTTATCAGTTTGATAACGTAGTAAGGTTTCAGGATTGATGCTGGTCCTGTTACAACAGATCATTTTGTTTTTCAGCATCTGGCGACTCCAAGTAAATCCACTGGTTAAGCAGCCTGGTGCCATCAGAAATCATCTATTTCTTGTATGTATACTTCTTTTGCACAAAATCATGGATCTTGTTTTCCTTCATGTGAGTGTGATCAGACTTCAGATATTTATGCAATCCCCTCAGGGGGTTCTCCTAGTTGCCCTACAACTATAAAGGGGGTGAGGCTGGAATTTGAGAGGCAAACAATGGAAATTGATAGGCTGGAAGATCAGTACAAATATCAACAGGAGCTGATATATAAAGAGGAGTGCTTGTTTAGGCAAACACAGGCCTTATAGTCCATGAAGGAGGAGGTAACAAAATGGAGAAATCCATCTATCCAAGGCATTCAAACTTATGTGCCCCCTCCTACCCTGAAGAAAACCCCCTCTTTTACACCAAATCCATTTTATCAAATTGCACTTGCTCACTCCAGCTCATCAAATACAGCTGCTCCCAATCCCGTGCGCCTGGCTTTCCAACACCAAATGGCGTCAGAGTGACCTCCCTTGGAGATCAATCTTTTCAACTCCTTAGATCAGGAATCTTCCATTGAGAATAATACCACTAGCCAGCATGTCCCTCCTCCAATGCACCAACAATGTTTTCCTTGCATTCCTCAGCCTCCCCAAGTTCTCTAGCATGATGTGCAAATTTTGAGTTGGAGGAAGGAATGCCAGGGACCAGCTCAGAGCTTTGAAGAGGATAATGCTGGTGACCTCCAAGAAAGACTCTTTTAGGACAACCTAGCTAAACAAATTGAAGATTTAGAGGCTAAGATGAAGCTGCTTCTTGAAAGAGAGGGAAAATTTATAGACCTTGTGGAGGAGCCTCAGGTCCTTGTGGAAAATGAAGTTGCTGCCGATTCACAGGGGCATAATTCTAATTTCAAAATCCTAAATTGGGGGAAAACAATGGAATCATGGGGCAAAATAGAAGAAGAAAAGCAAGGTTTTTCTCAGAACCTTGAAGAAGCTGAAGTTTCCCCTGCCTATGATGATGCTAGCAGCCTCTAGGAAAAGCTTTTCCAAGAAGATCTGGCCAAGAGAATTGCAGAGTTGGAGTTTAAAGAGAAATTCCTCAGCCAATGTGTGATGG
Source organism: Torreya grandis (assembly GCA_037957365.1). Lineage (NCBI taxonomy): Eukaryota > Viridiplantae > Streptophyta > Pinopsida > Cupressales > Taxaceae > Torreya > Torreya grandis. The sequence continues at coordinate 770,433 of JARHVA010000365.1, read as the reverse complement.
ACGGTTCATACCAAACAACACATTTCATGCCTGAACACACCCCACCTACACATTTCCAAGAGAGTTATCAGGCCGTGCCTGATATTGATGAAGTGTTGATCAAGTGGAGAGAGGAGAACCATTCGATTCTAGCTCAAGGACTACTTACTCTTCCACATGCTTTCTCCACTTCACCCCTTCTCAAAGAAGAACCTATTTTGCAAGGAAAAGGAGAGGAACAAAAGATCCAATCTGCAGTCCTTCAAGAGGTTGTCATGAGCAACAATGAAGAAGAAATTATCATTGATGCTCCTTGTGAAGACCTAACAGTGGAGAAGATACAGGCCTTGCGTATATGCAAATGTTCCAACAATTCGAAGAGGGACAAATGCATGGTAAGCTCTCTTCTCCTCTGTTTGATGAACTTCCTTGCTATTTTGATGAGGATGACTACATTGAAGAGCTTGAGTTAGAAGAGAAAGATCAGGAGAATATTTTTGAAAATCTAGAAATCCTGATCAGCAAAGAGGAAAAGGAGAGGTCCGTCTTCTTGGAGGAATGCCTTGAGGAAGAGAGTTTTAAATAGAGAAGTGATGTTCTATGGGACGAGCAGTCATTTTGTGAGCCCATTTCAGACATCACCATAGTCAAATTTTGTCAAGAAGGCCAAGAAGGAGCAGAGGATGAGTCTGACAGAGTTTTTAGCGAGACAAAAGGAAACAAATCAGACCATGATACATTGCAGAAGGAATGTGCAGATCAGAAGGCTTACGGTGATGAACTGGCAGTAATTGATTTCTTGGTAAGGAGCACCAATATCAAAGACTAGCATTTAACAGGCCTCTAGGGACAATCATAATATGTATGTATTGGAGGCATGTTTGATTTTGATCCCCTCGGTTTCTAGCCAACTTAGGTGATAGGCAGGAAGAGTAAGTCACCAAATCTCATTTTCTTTCAGCTACTTGCCTACCACCATAGGTCTTCTTGCCAGGAAGGGGACTTGAGAAATTTTACTTTCAATCCAGGAGGGATGCAAACATTCTTGGTTAGCTGTATATAATAGTTTGCTTTCAGTTGTTTTTCTTGTTTTCCCTAAGTGCAGTTGCACAGTTAGTTGTTTTTAGGCTTGTGTGTTTCCCTTCATTTGTGGGGGTGAATTCTGTGTATTTGATTCTGGGATTATCAAAGCTGTTGTGAACTCTCTTCAAAGTTACCATCTGACTCCACACCCAATGGATATTCAGAGGCAACTAGGTTCTAATCATAGCAGGCATGCTTCCCCTGTGAGTCACCAATTTGTTGACCAATTTTGCCCACAGGCAAAATCTCAGTCACCTTCTATACCTATTTTTGCAAGGCCAGTCAATTTTGGGTTGCAGTCCATCTTCAGGTTCATGCTCAGTTCAAGGGAAAAGTCCAAGCGCTTCGGTTCAATGCATCTAAGCCCCATAGAAAATTCAAAGTTTTATGCAATGGGCGGCAAAATTACCGCCCACAACATCGACGGGAAAAAAGAGACTACCAACACAAGTAATGGGTGGCAAAATTGCTGCATGAAGCAGCTGGCAGAGAAAAGAAGGCTGTTAACCTCGACCGACATCAATAAAACTTCTGCACATGGTAGCTAACTCTGCCGACTTTGGCAAAACTACCATGCTCGACAGCAAATCGGCTGACATCGGCAAAAGTCCCGCATGCAGTCCAAGACATTGGGTGGAAAATTTACCACCCACAACATCAAGCGGCAAAAAAGACCTATAGAACACAGGAAAAGGCCCGCCCAGTGGGCAGAGGAGCAGGCCACATGCAAAATGAGGCAACAAGCATGGTCTGGGTAGATTTATGACATCAACTACAGCGTTTTCCCTCTTCCCAATGAAGACTCAAGCAACCACTTGCAAGCAAAGGCCAATGAGATTCCTCTTGGCTTTTCCCATATAAATTGGCAGACTTGGCCATTTCAAAAAGATCTTCTCCAATTTTGTAAAGAGCATAGCTCTCCAAATTCTCCACTTGAATCAATAAAATATATTTTTGCCTCCATCTTGGATAGATTGTCTGTGTATGTTATGAGTATTATTTGTGTTTAGTCATTATCTCTGATGCTTGCACAGGTTAATGCCAATAGACTAGCCATCTACAAGGCACCAGTTCTACAACTGAAAGGAGAAGAGCAATATTTGAGAGGGACAAAATAGAGGAATTTGCTTGCAAGTGTGCATTCCACAACACCTTGGTAAACCTTTGTTATATATTTTCCATTATAGCCTCCTTGTTAGTCTTAGTAGCCTATTTCTTCTGCCAGATGTGTAGAGTATATTTGCATTTTTCTTGATTCTGAGATTGGATGTGGAAGGTCAACCTTTATTTTGGTGTATCACCTCTTTAGAGTAGGCTATTTGATTTCATGCATTTTCTTCTCCCTTTTCATCCCGCCCCAGTATATCTATATATCTATATTTTTGCACTGCTTGAAACAAACAAGATACATCAGAGGGAACTAGCCCATACCTAGAGACTCTCCTCTCCTGCTTCACCATCCCACAGGCGAGAGAGGAGTTTCCATGTTGTGGGGAGAAGGTAAGAACCTATTTTCCTGCCACCGGGTGCAATCTCCAGTCATCAACAGTAACATCAGAACAACATTCCAACAAGGTGTTATTAATCAAATCAAAGAAAGCTTAGGAGAGTCTTTAGACTTTTCATACAGTAAAAAGATTATGGATCAATAGATAAATGTTTACTATCATGTTGATGAAGGGATTGATATAGAATTTGAATACATGATCCTGAATACATTTGGTATCCATATCATAAGAAAATCCATCATGAATGGAGAAGGAGACTTTGTGGATGACAACAGAACTCTAGACATAGTTACTTTTGAATTTCCTATTCTAGATGCAATAGGCATAACACAAATGAAAAATATCCTACCCTCAACCTTGCCTAATTTTGAAGGTAATTATCATAAGACTTAGACACATTTTTTTTCAAATTTGATATCCTCTGTAGAAGTTATGACTACAGACATGATGCACAAAAATTGAAACCTTTTCCAGCCACCCTCAAAGACTCAACACTTCACTGGTTCATGGGATTGGGTAGTAATTCAGTCCACACTTGAGAGGATATAAAAAATAATTTTTTGGATAAGTATCAGGGATATGGATGAGGAAGAAATTATAGAAGAAATGACATCTTCAGGATGACTCAAGAAGGGGATGAATCTTTGGAATACTATGTTGAATGGTTTATGTTCAGTGTACAAAAATTCAAGCAAAATGCACTATAAGAAGAGCCTCTAAAACTCATTTTCCTAAAAGGAGTCAGAGAATATTGTCTAAAAGACTTAGACCTAATGAGTTGGGGATATATATCCCACCTTCCATTCATAGATATCAAGGAGTTGAGCAAGAATTATTCCAAGTCTGCCATAAACAAAGTTAGGGGTAATAAGCTTCCACTGGCATTTGTAAGTGGCCTATCAAAATCTAAAGTTCATAACCTGTTACAAGACATTAAATATGATATCATTATTCACTTGACCAACCAACTGGATAGCCTACACTCAAGGAAAAAGCAAGCAATCTTGGATCAAGCTTTGACTATCTATTATCTAGATTGTAAGAAGAAGAAGATAGATTGTAGGTGTCATGAGGTTTGGGCTAAATAGTTAACATCACAGCTGAAGAACTAGAAACAATAGAGATACACACTGTAAGAGGAGATGGGGACTAGGTTTTATATGTTGCACAAAGAAATCCATGGGTTCAATTACCATCTTATCTAGGTATGGGACAAAATCCACCTTTTGTAAATTCTATCTCTTTTAATTCACAATTTACAAATACTACTCCCAAATAGACTAGACTATGGATGAATGTCCCACCTCTTAATTCCATTTGATAACTACCTCAGACAAGCTACCCGACCACCTTTTGGAAACCTCCACAAAATATATCCTCACCTTGGATATAAGCTTATCAACCACCCCAAGGCCCATCCTTCACAAACCAGTGGCAACAGTCCTAGAGACCCAATCAGCCCTAGGGAAACCATAAAGGGGGATTCCCTCCATAATAATAAAAAAACCTCCTACTATTATGTCCAATACACATGCTGCACTTAAACCTAACTAGCCCCTACCTAACCCATGTATAATATTGTAAATAAGTCAGTGTAATTGACATTTAATACTGAACATGTTCAGTACCCAGTATACTCAGTGAACATCAATGAAGTTGACCTATGTTTAGGGAAAGTTTTACCACCCCCTACCCCACCCATAATAATGGAGTCAGATTAAGAAAATCTAGAAGATCATGCTAACCTACCTTCACCACCACAAAAACTCTCTAAACTAATAAATAAATCTATTGATGAAATAGTTTGACCATTTCTATAATGTCTTAGCCTTCGATGCCATGCAATTGAGCCTAAATTTGATTTCATAGGACAACTCAAGAATCTTTGTGTTAAAATTCATCTCTTCTAGGCCATCAAAGATGTGCCCATATATTCCAAAGTTGTTAGAGACTTATGCCTACGTAAACCTAGAAGGAATAAGAAATATCTCAATATAGTGATTGTGATTAGCCAATTGGTAGACATTATGCTGGAAAACACCATGCTAAAAAAATATTCAGATCCAGGATGCCCAGTAGTAATAGTCCAGATCCATAACCAACAACTATCCAATATATTGATAGACTTGGGGACTGCAATAAATATAATGATAACTGAAACCATGAACAAATTAAATTTAAATAATATTCATCCCACATCTACAATATTGTAAATGGATGATAGGTCTACAGTCAGACCAAAAAGAGTCATTGAAGATCTTATCATTATTGTAGTTTCTTGAGAGTATCCTATAGATTTCATTGTGATGTAACCAAAGTCTAATTTGGGTGGATACCCTCTTATCTTAGGATAACCTTGGATTACCATAACGGATGCCTTCATCATCTATAAATCAGGTAACATTTTGATATCCAATGACCACACTAAGAAGTTGGTCTTCTATCCTCTAGCAAAACTGACCTTGGCACGAGAGCATACATTATGGGCTAAAGAAGATGAGGTAAACTGACCTCCCTTGATTTTTGTATTCACCATAGACCATGCATACACCTTAGATGATTAGGAGGAAGATAAAATTATATCTAATATACTCCATAATAATTATCAAACTCATTCTATAGATCTCAACCACCTGCAATGTGTTGAGTGCCCATTTTTTAGCCTCTGGGAAGAAGATAATTTTGATGCATCTGTATAAGAAATATTTCACTAGCTACTGCCTCATATATATATCTAAACTAGATCCATTAGCAATATATAAATGATGAAAGCACTCTCACACCACATTAAAATATCTCTAGGAAAAACATTGCTTATTAATAGCAAGTTGGAGTCAAATGAGGAAAAGTTCTTAGTCAACATGTTGCATGCAAACCAACATAATTTTGCATGGGATTATGAGGATATGAAAATAATCAGCCCAAGAACATGCACACATCATATCTATATCAAAGAATAATTCTAACCAATTAGATAGCCACAATGTAATATGAATACAACTCTTAGAGAAATAGTCAAAGTGGAATTACACAAACTCTTGACTGTTGGATTTATATATCCTATCTCAGACAATGAATGGGTTTTACCATTGGTAATTTTACCAAATAAAAATGGAGAATGGTGTGTATGCATAGATATAGGGAACTTAATACAATAACCATAAAGGATCACTTTCCTCTACCCTTCATTGATTAGGTGTTGGACATACTAGCAGGAAAAAATATTTTTCCTTTTAAGATGGCTTCAATGGTTACAACCATATTAGAATTACTCCTGAGGACCAGGAGAAAACCACCTTCACTTATCCCTAGGGTACTTATGCTTATATTGTATTACCTTTTGGGCTTTGTAACGATCTTGAAACATTTTAGAGGGTTGTATTGAGTATCTTTGTAGATATGGATAATGAATGTGTAGAAATCTATATGGATGACTTCACTATTTATAGAGAAATTTTTTGATGAGTGCTTGAAGAACCTAAAGAAAGTGCTGCAATACTATCAGGAGCATCATTTGTCTTTAAGTCACAAGAAAGGCTACATGTTTATGATAGAAGGTATTGTATTAGGCCACCATGTATCTACTGAAGGAATTAATGTTGACTCTACAAAAATTAGCATCATAAAAAACCTACATATTCCTTAGAAACAGAAAGATGTCAAGAGATTTTTAGGACATGTTGGTTACTACAGAAGATTTATCAATAATTTCAGCAAAGTAGCAGTACCATTATTCACTCTTTTGACTAAAGATGTTGAATTCATATAGACTCCTACCTGTGATACAACCTTCAATTAATTGAAGGAATTCTTGACCACCATCCCTATTCTACATGGTCCTAATTGGAAGCTTCCCTTCCATATTTACACAGATGCTTTAGATACTGCCCTAGGAGCTATGCTAGGCCAAAAATAAGAATCACTCAATTATGCCATATAATTTATAAGTAATAACCTATAGGCAACAAAATTAAATTACATAGTCACTGAAAAGAGTTCTTAGCATTAGTCTATGCTATCAAAAAATTCCATCACTACATAATAGGGTATCAAGTCTTTTTTTTATACAGACTATATAGCTATTAGGTACCTTATAAATAAACTAGTTGTCTTAGGTAGAGTGATAAGATGGTTGTTCTTATTACAAGAATTTGATCTAACTATTATAGATAAGCCTAGTAATGACAATGTCATAAATGACTTCTTATCATGATTACAATATTCTCATGAAAATACCATAATGGATGACTCATTTCTAGATGAACACCTATTCTCCCTCACCCTTACCACACCTTGGTATGCTAATATTATTAACTACCTTGTAATAAGGTTACTTCCACAACATGTCCTCCCTAAATAAAAAAGAGCTTTGATTCAAAAAAGTGGTAGGTATTCATGGCTATCTAGATTCCTTTTCTATATTGGGCCTGATTCCATCATCATAAGATGTCTCAGAGAAGATGAAGTTTCATATATCCTCAAAACCTACCATGATGAAACCTATGGAGGGTTTTTGTAGCTACATGTACAATAATAAAAATATTGAATACATGATATTATTGGCCCTCACTCCATAAAGATGAAATAAGGTATACTACTCATTGTGATAGATATCAGCGTATGGGGAGACCCACACATTCAGATGAGATGCCTTTACAACCTCAAATGGTACTTAAACCATTTAAAAAATGGGGCCTAGATTTTATAGGACCTTTTGATCTAAAATCCAATAATAAAGAGTACATCCTTGTATGTACTGACTATGTCACTAAATGGGTGGAAGTAAAGGCTCTTACACATACCAGGAATGGGAAGGTGATAACTTTTCTCTATGAAAAAATATTCACAAGATATGGTGTACCACAGGAAATAGTCACTAATCAAAGACCCCAATTCACTCTTAGTTTAATTACTGTCTTGGTCTAATAATATGATATTAGGCATAAGAAATCAACTCCATATCATGCATAGTCCAATGGATAAGTGAAAGTCACCAACATGGAGTTAGAAAATATTTTGACCAAGACTATTAGTATGTCCCATAAAGATTGGGAGGCTAGACTTCCTGAAGCTGTTTGAGCTTATAAAATCATATATAAGAGCACTATAGGCTTCACCCCATATGAGTTGGTCTATGGGAAGAAACTTGTCTTACCAATTGAATTTGAGCATAAGACCTTACAGACAACAATAAAACTTGGGATGGATATATCTAAAGCATAGAAAGAAACGTTTATGCAACTGAATGCCTTAGATGAATATAGATAGCAGGCATTATATAACACATAACTTGTACAATAATAATGGATTGGATGGAATGATAGGTACATAAAGACTAGGCAATTTAATGAAAAAAATTGGGCCCTTCTTTTTGATTTAAAATACAAGGATCACAAGGTAAAACTCTAGACCAGATGATCTATTTAAGATTGAGAATGTTTATGACAATGGAGCAGTGTAATTCCAAACCACTGATCTGATAAGATTCCATATACTGGTCAATGTCCATAGACTAAAATTGTACAAAAATCCACTCACTCAGGAGGAGTTTACAAAGCACATACACAAGCACTTATAAAATAGATATAATGATGTGTTGGATTAGCATGATGTCTCACCAGGTAAAGGGAGAACCAATCAACACACAGATGAATAAGGAGAGGAGGACATCTTAGCCCTTCTTTAGCATGAAGGATGAGACCTTCACATGGTCCTTGACTAGTCACCCTCACAGTTGACTTGGAAAGGACCCAAAATAAACATTCTACTGTAGGAAATAGTTAGAGTAAAAAAAAAACCAATAATGAAAACCCTTTTTGGGCATTTTTGGTAGTTTATGGGTAGAAAACTAGCCTACTATCTACCCAAAATTGTAAAATAAGCCTAAATAGAAAACCATCTTGTTGACTATTTAGGGGTTAAAACCAAAATGGAAAATAAATAATCATTTTGAGCAAAATTGTTCATCTTCCTCTAGTTATCACAGGGTATTCTATAGCTAATACATGCACCTCTCTCACCATTATTACATGCACCTTTGTCAATGAAGGTATTTTTTCATTTTCTATGGGATATTTTATAGATATTGTGGGTACCTTCCCCATAATTAGGCATAAATTTGTAGTTGTTATGGGCTCCACCTATAGTTATTATAGGCATATCCTCACACCTATATACACCTCTCTAGTGCTTGCAGGTTAGTTTTTCACAAACTCTAAGCTATGGCTTTGGATATGGGATTTTGAGAAAAACATGGAAGACACCAGACAAGCTAGAGGAGGAGTGAAGGAGGATTAGTGCAAAAAAGTCAAAACATTGCTAAGGAATACCTCTAAATAAAAAGGTAAGAGCCATAATAAAGGCATACACTTCCAATCTCTATTTTAAGTGTTGTAGACTAAAATTTATGGCTACAGGGACACACATGAATCACTTTTAGATTCTGGTCATTTCATGGAGATGATTTCACTATGTTAAACAATGAGATCTAGGATTTTTTTAGAGCATAGGTCCCAAGTTTGAAAACCCTACTAGTTGCTAAAGGAAAAGTTCACTAGGCACATAATCCATAGGGAGTAAGATAGCATAGAGACAAGTAATCAACAAGATCATGTATAAGAAGATCACAAAGTAGTAAAACATTTATCTACCCTTTTCCATATTCATAAAAAACCTGATTTAGATAACACAAAGATCCATAACGACTACCTTATGGTATGAGGGCAATAATCTATCATCCCACTATAAGACCCCTGCTCTAGTTCCATGTAGGCTATCATGATTGCATGCAGGTTATTGAGGGCATCATGGAAGGCTAACATCTTGTGATCTAATTATTACTCAAGGGGACCACTTCAGTCAACTTATAACTACTACGATAATCATTACATTCTGACAAACACTTACATGCAACTTTCCTCTGTGTAACCCTAGGGAAACCATTAAAAAGGTATGGCATATCTTTTGGTCAGAAAAAACATTTTTTTATTCTTAATATATCATGTATTATATTGAAAATCATATTTAATCATTATCAAGTCATTCATTAAGTTTTGTCTCCACTCACACTCATACCCTCATCATGACCCCATCCTCTCTCTTTTCATTCTACTCATTCTACATCACTTGGGGATAAGTGAGACCTCACGTGGGAGGGGGAGAATGTTTCAGGAATTCAATTCCATGCACAATGTAATAGTCCATCCATGTGGATTGAATGCACATGATGACACCATATAATCAATAGGGAAAAAAACACTTTTATTGTTTTCACTTGTGAGTACAACCCATTCAAACAAAGATGAAACATGACATTACCTATAATCTACAACAAAAAATTGCCATTATTGAAAAAACCTACTTTCCTATAGATATAAATCTAAAATCTAAATTGAGTGTGTTGATAATTATCAATTGAAAGGGTCATCAGAAAGCTAAACCTAGCTAGAATGAGAGGGTTAGTTGTGAGATGAGAACCCATAGATCACAAGCAACTTCAAGGAGACCCATCCAGATGGGATATCTTTAATAGAGTTGTATGAACCACTTATTTTGAGAAATTACAACATTTATTATAATATTTTACTATGGAATTTGTAGGGTCCTTTACAGGAGAGCAAACTACTATATATAGAATTACATTTCTAGTGGCTGAAGAACTAATAAGCCAAGAAATTGGGTTACCAAGTATAGCAAAAAAGTGGGTGGATAAACTCAATGGTCAAGAAGTCAGATAGTAGTTTTGTTAGGGAGATAAAGTCTAGTGCTAAAAAAATGTGGTGTGGAGAGACTCAACCTACCTATAGCTTGGAGGGAATTAGCCTCATATATCGTCAGATATATGACCTATGAAAGAAGGTACTCTCTAATTTATACTCTTCAATTTAAATTTTTAAATCACTTAAGGCATGATAGGACCATTCATGTTCCAAACCACCTAGGGAAAATTTTAAAAAAGATGTCCAAAAAATACCAAAAGGGGGTTGAGAAAGCCTTGTCTCATCATTGTCTGATATGATTTATAGATAAACATATAATAAATACTATTAGACTTGACCTCAGTTGGGAATGATTTCTAACCCTAGATACTGGTGAACCTTAGCAAGAAGAGGGAAATAATGAGGAATCTCCTAAAAATAAGGCCCAATAGATTGCACAAGAAGGTAATGTGAGCACTAGTGCTACTAGATAGCCCATAGCCACTGAAGATTCATCTGAAATTATTATGGGTAGAAGAAAGAGAAGGAAACTAGTCCTACCTCCTATTAACATATAGAAATAAAATCCACCCACACAAAATGGGAATAATATTCCTTCTCCCACTATTACAACTATCTCCTCACCGAGGATTGATTCTTACACCATGGCTCCTTCAAGGGAAGAGGAAGTTCTTCTATCAACTGCTGCATAGGAAGAATAGGTTCCAACATCCACCCCTCCTAAAAAGAAGAATAAAACTAAATAAAAGAAACCCTTTGTATCAAGAAGAAAGAGACCTCCTCCTAGGATATCTTATAGAATTGAAAAATAGAAGACAACCCTAGCCTCCTTACCTATAGACATCAGTAAAGATGAAAAGGAAAAGAAAGAGCCTAGGATTAGAAAGACCTTTGATGTGTTCAAGAGTGCAAAATGGTCTACTAAAGAGGAATCTAATAAAGAAGAAGTAAAATAACCTAAGCCACCCAGATTCACTAAGAAAGACATGGATCTACTTAGACACATTGGGTACATAGAAGAAGAGTTGAGAATGATAGATCAACCTATAAAATAAGAAGAATTTATTGAAGAAAAGACTATGGAAGAAGAAGAAGAAAATGAAGTAGTTCCAAACCTTGGAACAAACCATGAAATAAATATATAGGATAAATAATGAGATAATAGATTTAAAAGGTAAGAGAGACCTATAAACACTTCTGAGGGAAATAAAATTTATAGAATCATCTATGAAAAAGAAAGGTTATTGGAAGAACCTACAATAACTTCCTTTGAGGTGTGTTTAGCAACTTCATCTACCTTGCCCATATATAGCATTATTATACCCTCAAAGGCACTTGTAGAAGATAATTATATGGTTTTGGTACCTTTTTACAATATATTTTCTCCTCCATTGACCACTGCAAAAATACCTACAGTAGAGGAAGTAATTTATGTGGATCTTTTAGCTTCTAGGCTAGTAGAAACTGATGACCTCTTGAATTTTATTGAAGAAAAATTTAATGATGATGAAACTTACCACAAAGAGTTGGTACAAAGATTTAAGGTATATGTTGAAAAAAGAGTGTAGTAAGATGATTTAATAGAAAGCCTAGAAAAGGCTAAAACTAGGATCAATTATCTGAAAGAAAGATTACTAAAATGAATGAAACCACTGAATTGTTAATGGAGTGAAAATCACCTTCTAGGGTGTATGATATCTACTTAGAATAAATACGGATTAAATTTAAATATGATAGGATTTATAACGATCAGTCCTACATGGTTTATGACCCTAAATCTTTCTTTGAAGTCTATAGACATGGTGACCCTGATCTCCAAACATAGTTGAGTGAGTTTTACATACACCAGTATGTTGTACCCCATGATATAAATTGAAAGCCAAATATATACTTGGGGGATGTCCAATTAAATGAATTTACTTCATATGTCCTTAATGAAATAGGAAGAAAGAAATAGGTAGAGGAGTATCAAGAAAAAAAGAAGCTACCTTAATGATTAGGGGTGAATCAACTGATACAGAAGCTATAATAGATGAATGGATCTCCTTCATGAACTTTGATACTCCATAAGAATAGATCACAAGGAAATAAGTAGAGGTTCAAAATCAATACTTGAGTCTTATGGAGGGAGATGGAAAGTAATTTTTTGTTTCTTGTTCTCACTGATGTGAAAAACTCTTTGATGCTTTGAAAAGAAAAAAACTTATTCCCCTCAAAACCTTAGGGAGGCCATACACATGGTATACATGTTTATTGATCTTGTTAGTAAGAGAAGGATAAAATGGTTGGAGTTGATATTTAAACCACCTATGTTTTGGTTCTCAATTCCTGACTGGGAAGGAAAGGTCCTAGTTAATATAGAGGTAGAGAAGAAAAGATGGAAGAACATTGATGATGCTAAAGGTTTCAATATCTTTGAAGGGATGGGCTACACTGAACCCTTAGATTTAAAATAATTCTCTGGTTTCAAAATGTAGCCAATGCTTACTTGAGGTCAAGTAAGAGGTTAAGTAGGGGGTGTGATGAGGCTAGCAATTACTTTATTTTATAGCCTCATCTATACCTAGTATATATCTTTTTCTATGTAAATGAATGAATGAATTTATAATTTTATGTGTGCATTGATATATACATGTTATGTTATGAATTAATGATGATTTTTCTTTGATTAGATTATACTTGTGTAACCTTATTTAATAAATATTTGAAGGGTAACATAAGACTGTAGGAATATTATTTGGGCACAACACTTATAGAGAAGCTCGAAACAAAAGGGGCTTCCACTTGTAGGTTACCCATAGAAACTACTGGCTCCTACCTACAGGTTGTCTGTAGTAACTGCTAGCTTTCACCTAAAGGGTGCTCATAGCACCTACTGGATTCCACCTATAAGATGCCTATAAAAACTATTGGCTTCCACCTATAGGGTTCCCATAACAACTATTGGTTTCTACCTATAAGTTTCCCATAGTAAATACTAGTTTCCACATGTAGGTTGCCTACAGTAACTACATGATTTCACCTACAAGAGCTCACAACCACTATGTAGAACATAAATATTATTGTGATAATATGTGATTAACTCTTAAGGACACATCCATCTATTTTAGGAACTAAGTGGATGATTGAAGAGGATCCTCCATAGCTATTATACGAACTCCTCACATATAAATTAACTTGGATGTGCTACCAAAGATGAGTAAGATAAGGACAAAGGAAAGGAGATAAAAATAAGTAAAAAAACAAAACAATATATATTTTCCTTAACTCAGTCAGGCCTATAACAAGTAAATTTAGTTACTAACCACTTGAACATTGACTGAAGAAGTTCCCAAAGTATTTTTACCTTTCTTAGTTTAGTATTCTTACTTAGAGATAATAAATTACCTTATGTATTCAATGGCAGAAACTATATTAGATTGGAGATAGATAATAATTAAGTAGTAAAATTATATAAGTCATTGCATTCTAAATATTATAATCTTTTGTAGTAATATTTAATTGCTACAGATCTAAGTAATGAGAAGGTTGATTCTCTAAGAAGCTTTTGTAAGTCTCTCAGAGAAGGATTGGAACTCAATTATGAATGAAGAAGGCCCCCCTCAGAAGGATTTGCAATGAAGATCCTGACCCTCTTTAGTTTAAGTGTGTTGTGTAAGTTGATTTAATTATTAGTTTGATTATATAAAGTGTGATGCATGTGTGATTCATAAGTGTGAAGTATTTTTGTTATAATAATTTCATAGTATAACTATCTAGTAAATTTAATATAAGTTCATTGTACTATAACTAGTAAGCAAGATAATTTATGGATTAATAATGCATATATAGTGTTGATATCCTTGAAAAGCTTACATACCCTGGGTTGACAATTAATGTTAATCAGATTCAAGAATCTAGTATTAACTGGGTAATAAGTCTGCACAACAAGTATCCCATGAAACTCATCAGTTAGTATGGTTCTTACCCCTATGTACATAATTTATTCTCTCTTACTCCTTTTACATAGTTTATTTTCATTTGATTGTACATATCTTATATATAGAAAATACAAAAATAATATAACATGTCAAAATATAAAAACATCTAAATATTACTCAAAAAAAACAAAATTTACATATTGTATGCATTGTTATGTTTACATTTCTTCTATTTTTTAGACACTACATATGTTAGCTATCTTAGTATAGTCAATTTTATCATACATACATGCTTCACTTATTCTTTTCTAGTGCTTATAGATTATATACAAGACTTAGGTCCACTACACCAATCCAAAATTGCTATCATCTACTCACTAGGGCATATACACCGATCTAGGTTTATTCATTTGATACATCCACCCACTCAGGGCATCACATACACAATTTTTACTGCCAGGTTCTATCTTTACATTTTTTACATTCTAGTTTACACATTGATATATCTTGATATTGATTATTTCTAGTCATACTCAATTTTTTTTCCAACTATCACTAGTTAGCCTCAACATATATACATCCTAGTATTTACATAGATTTGTATTGCATTCATATATAATTTCATTTCTAACTTTCCTAGTTTAGACTTGATTGTGTTTCCTACACTTCTTCTATTCGAGGGCATTTGAATATGCCATTATTCTTTGGTTATATGCCACTTCTATTCATGTATGCCTTAAATATGTGCCCATGTCCCTTATGTGTGCTTTCATGATTTTATATGAAGACATTCAAAAATTTACTTCTATGTGGCTCTAAGCTAAATTGCTTATTGCTTGCATATGTGGACATTTGAACATGTCCTTGTATGTCTTCTATTCTCATATTTAGTGACATGTGCCCATGCCCCTTGTATTGTGGTCCCTTGGCCTATCTTTGTGTGCCTCATGTGTTTTATTTATATGTTTTCTTGTATAAATAATCACCATGAGACTTGTATTTGCTTGATACACAAATTTTTAATGCCATGAGGGAGCTCATGTATATATCCTTCTTATTTGGGTGCTATGATGGAAATCATGCCCCATCTCCCTAGGTAGCTACTCATATTTTCTATTATACACATTGATTTCATATATCTTGACACCCTTGTACAATCATAGATACAACATACATCTCACACTACATACTTATGCTCAAATTCTCTTACATTATGATTATATGCTTGCACATTGTATTTAAATATCATGCAATTATCATATATGCTCTGATTAATACATCCAAATTTCTCTCTAAGATTAATAACCTTTTGATCCATAGATTTTCATGGTTGTTATTCATTAACTATTATTTGATCAATATTTATTTCATATGTTGATTATGGGATAATTATACATTACTTAATTCACATGATTATTTACTATGAGATTAGTTGTACTTTTATATTGTGTACATTATTATCATGTTTGTTAGTTTATATAATAATATTTTATATGTTTTGGGCTAAATACCTTCATTGTTGTGAGGTGGATGCATGATAGATCCATCCCTTAGAGTGTGATGAAGGGAGGGCATCATTAGAGAGGATGGTGTAGATGAAGACATTAGGGGATGACAGAGAGAAAAGAAAAGAATTTATGCACACACTATAGTAGATTAACATACTTTATGTTCATTACTTGAGTTAGATAGTAGTAGTATGTCTTATTTTATGATGTGTGTGTGTGTGTGATATCTTATTTACTATTTGATGATCTTGTTGATTTAGCTATATGATGGCTATAATCTAGTTGAGTTACTACATTAATAGTTGTTGATTATATTACTTGGTTAATTGAGTGAATCTATTCATGTTTTACTTGAATTACTATTGTCTTAAATGTGGTTGAGTGTTTTTATAAATAGTAATTTATTTATATCCATAGCTGTATGTCTTAGACAAATTCTAATACTATGATTGATTGGGTTTTCAAGTAATTATTGATGCTTATAAGGTTACTATTATTGTTTATAATAGTTAAATAAACCTATATTAAGTTATTAATAAGTTATAGTTCTTTGTTAACATTAGTGAATGGCATTAGTTGGCATGGTAATTATGATATTAACGTTATTGACTAATGATTTTCATAAGCTTTTGTGCCTAGGAAATAAACTTGTTTGTTTATAAAGTCAATATAGGAAGTTTCATTACTAAATGATAAAAGGAAACATCATTATATTTAACTTAGTGTTGACTAAGGTTGAATTATTCATATTATTAAAACATTGATTATGATATTTGTATGACTAGGTGAAGTCATAATGTTTAAGGAATATGTTTATGAGTTGTGTGAAGGTTTGTAATTAGTTGCATTAACATTGGAATATATAATGTTGATTGACTTGTTGTTATATCAGATGGTGTTTTAATAACCAAAGGCAATATAGCTATTGTCATAAGGAATTATAATGTTTGATGACTTAATGTTAAGTCGATACATTGAACGAAGACATTGATACATGCATAGTTTGATGGGCATATTTTAATTGTTATTTTATTTGGTTAATGATGTAACTCTCATGATAATTAGGGTCAGCTAAATGTTGACTTAGTGTTAAAAATAAAAGCCAAGAAAAGAAGAGTTTTATTTGGTTTTGCATGATGAAACTACTAGTGCACTATGAGTTGGTTAATCATGGTAGAATGATTGGAGAATTATATGGCATGCAAGTATCATGAAGATGAATAAAATGGATGAAGGAGAGGCTATGGTAGACATAGTGGGAAGACAAGAGATTGGATAGAGGATTTGACCTTGTAGAGGAAGCAAAATTTAAATCATCGACATTGAAATTAGAGGTTTTATTACTAGGTTAATTTTGCTTTAAGATTCATAAGTTGGTTATGATGATTTTACTAATCAAATTTTTATAGGATTTAGTTTAATATTATTTTTGAAACTATTTTAAAGGGTTAAATGATGGGCCATTTAGATGGACCCAACATATAACCCTAAACCCTAGTTAAATTCCATAGTTCATGAACCCTTCTTGCTATGCAAAATAGAATATTGGAAAACCCTATAAGGAATGAGTGAATTTTGTTTTGTGTTTATTTTTTGAGTCTTATTCTAAAGGATGTTGAGCCTTATATTTGTTAATTTCATATATTAAGCCGAGGTTTATTCTTGATTAAACATTTGGGTTTTAACTATATTACCTTGAGGAGAATTTTTATGTGTTTTAGGGTCCAATAAAATCCCATAGTTATACAAAAAGATTATATCTTGTTATTAGAGTATATACATATACTTGGTCAAAATTTAATACCCTCTTAGGGTTTGACTATGTATATACCTAACCTATAAATTTAAGTAATAAGGTTAGAGGGTTTTTATCAAATTTTAACTATAAAGGAAAATATATATACATGGGTATATATATATGTACTCGAGACATAATGGCCCAATGAAACACACACACACACACACACAAAGGTTACATATTTTTCAAATATATTACTGTGTGTATTGATTTGGAACCAATTTAAGGATTATGTGTTATGGGAAAAATACTTAGTCTTTGTTGTTAAAGTTTGTAACATACATAATCATATATATGGAATTGTGTTTAATTTCTTACTAAGCCATAACCATATAAAGGCCTAAAACTTGTTAATGATGCCTTTGGTAGATATTAAATAAAAATACGATTGGGTAGAAGTATATACAGTTGGTTGTGTATTCACATTAAATTCATAAATATATATAAGGTGATTATAAGTTTTATGCTGAATGTGAAACTTTGTATACTCAGATATATGAAAAATATATATTGTAAAAGAGTCTATTTTCAATTCAATGTAAACTTTATAAATTCTAAGGCTAAGTTTATTAGAGAAATGAATATCTTGTTTTGTCAATATAGCAAGTTTTTTATATTATATGAATACACTTATATTGGTTTTTATTTGTGAATTAGACCCTTTTATAAATTATGGTAGGGACTTGTATTTAATTAAATAATATTTTGTATGAGGCGTA
The DNA here is from genome assembly GCA_037957365.1 of Torreya grandis. Taxonomy (NCBI): domain Eukaryota; kingdom Viridiplantae; phylum Streptophyta; class Pinopsida; order Cupressales; family Taxaceae; genus Torreya; species Torreya grandis. The sequence continues at coordinate 752,200 of JARHVA010000365.1, read as the reverse complement.
TATATGGTCAAGGACTAAGCTATATTCTCGCAGTATTCTCAATAATTTAAACATATTCAGATAAATATATAATATTTGAACATTATATATGCAAGGAATTTGATTAGGTCTATGGACTGATTGATTTATATCTTACAAAATAATAGATTGGGTAAAGCATTGTTTGGATGAGTTTGATTTGATAACCATTTAAATTCTATGTATATTTAGTTGAGGCACTAAATTGGGAATTATTTGGTATTGTGAATATTTGTGATGAAACATTATAGTTTGAGTGTATACGTGATAATCTAAGCTCAGAGACAGTTATAATCTTGTTAGAGTATACCGTATGCTTTCTTCAACAATTGATTGGTTAAGATATTGTTTATAAAACTGTGTTTTAATTGTATACATAAATATAGGGTATGTAAATGTGAATAACCAATGAGTTAGTAAATTGAGATGGTATACCATATATAGATGTATACAAGCTATTTAATTCATGTGACCAATATTTATATAGTAGGGTAAAATGGGTGATTTGTTATGTATTTATTGTCTAGTTAAAGCATTAAAAATTTGGTATTTAAAATGTATAAATACATATCATATTAAGTTATTATATGACTGACTTCTTGTTATATTTGTGAAATATGAACAAAGATATATGCTGTGTTTAATGTTATGTTACATGGATGAAATAACATTTTGAATTACATATTGATATTGAGTAACTTGTAGTTTAGATATGATGCTTACCCAGATGGTATGTTTCTATTTAGGAATGCATATGATTCTCTTTATTATTCTGTAATAAATTAGATGATTTTTAGATTCATTGCATTACATTTGATGGACTAAATATATGTATTTGATATTTCTTTACTTATCATGTTTTATATCTACTAATATGGAATATTCTGATTAAATCTATTTGGTTTTTATATTATTATATGATTAACCAAATATCATATTTATGACACTAAATAAGTAGTGTAATGGTTTTCACTAGCTTAATTAGTGTCATCAATGCAAGATGAGGTGTAATATGATTGAGTGGTGTATATAAAATTGACTAATCCTAGAGATCATTAACTATTTGAAAACTTTGGCCAAAGTAGTGTTTATAGTAAACATTTTAATTTCATGTATTTGATATAGTTTACATGTTTGTATGATATTATGTTAGAATGGATTTTATTATAATATACATCATTTATTAGTTATCTTATAACACACAAGTTCTAGTTTGTCACTCTAGATTCCCTCACCATTATAATTTAACCATACATGAAGGGAGGGCCATAACCTTGTTGGGAGATAGTGTGGGGGATCAATGGTCTATCGTTGGTATAGAAAATCACTTGGATGATGCTCTCACTCTTTGCAATAATACTACACTAGAGACTAAACTTAAAATTATAGATAGATACTTGATTTCATTGAGACTCATGCTCCGTGAAGCTTTGTATAATTGTATTATTATTAATAAAACTATATTATTTATTCATTAGTACATCTATAATAGTGGCTATAATGTTGTATCAGTCGTGGCTAAAATTTTATTATTACTTTAATGAAATAAATACAATTTTTATTATTTCATCAACATTGTTTATGTTTTGATATATGATTATTTTAGTGATCATTAGCTAAATGGATTAGCTATAAACCTTACAGGGTTAAATAAAAATAATACATTTAGTTAAATATCAATTATTTATATATCTCATGGTGAAATTTGTTAGATGAAGATGTGTAATTAATTTAAAAAAATCACTCTATTCTAGTAAAATTTAGTGGGGTTATTATATTGTGGTATTAGAGCTGAGGTTCAAAATCTAGGACTTAATGTGTCATATAATGCAAAATTATTCTCCTAATAAATAGGAATAAGAATGGTGCACACTAGACTAGGAGGTGAGGGCACTTAGAATACCATTGCCCCTGTTGATCCAAATCAATTCACCTCTCAACAAGATGGAAATTTGGATCAAATACTCACAACTATGCAAGACACCAAGGACCGAATCATGACCCTAGAAAAGGAAGTGCATGTTCATGAAGACAAAAATGCTCAAGAGGAACTTGAAGAGCATCTTGATGAGTACAAACATCCTCAAGAGTAGAAGCATGAGGAAGTGACATAAGATGCTAGAGCTCGAGTAGCTACAGAGTTGGCATGTGACATGAAAAAGTTGAATCTACTTAGGTTTGATGGAACTATATTAGGATATGGAGCTTAAGTGTGGCTGATAGAGATGGATAAATATTTTGATATTTGAAATTACTCTAAATTCATCAACATAGTTTGGGGAGCATATCATCTTGCTACTGAATAAATAACTTGGTAGGAAAACAAGAAGCTCGATATGAACCTTGACTCTACCACCACCACTTGAGAATAATTTGTGACATTGTTTAGGTCATGATGGCTTCCATATGTGTACTTTGATTAGAAGCTTACATATTTTTACAATCTTAAGCAAAGAGATCTATTAGTGAATGAATATTAGGAGAAATTCACCAAGATCCTTAAGTATGTACCTCAAAATCAAGTAGATGAGAGGTTCATGATCAGGAAATTCATCATGGGATTAAAAATTCAAATTAGTTGTGAAGTAGATGTGCATAAGACATTTACCATGGATAATGTTTTTGAGAAGGTAGTCAATCAAGAATAGAATCTAAAATCTCTTTCCCAAATCAGAGATAAGTTCAACAAAAAGTTTTGAGGTTATAAACTAACTTTAAAAAATAATAAATAGAAGCAGAGTAGTGGAGACTCCAAGATTTAGTTCAAGAACTAGAACGCTAAGTTCAATAGTGGTTCAGGGAATAAGAAATCTGATAATGGTTTTAAGGGAGGTTTTATGGGAAACCAATAGTCTAATAGGAAAGGACTAGCTAGAGGTTGATTCATTTGTAGAGGTGACCATTATGCTCAAGAGTGCACTTAGGAAAATTTGAAGAATAAGAGTTCTAATCCTTAGTAGGGTACATTTTAGCATCAGATTCATGTAGCTATTGAAAATCATCAGGCTGAGTATCAAGATTCACCCATAGAACTATCAAGTATTTTTTTTGATAATCCAATTTATATTTTGATTTACATGAGACTTATACAATGTTTAATTACTCCTATAATGCTTAGTAAATTATCTAGAAAATCTAGAGCTATGGTAAATGCATGGTCAATACAATATGGGAATGAGTCAAAAGTTAAGGTTGATAAGTGTTTAGTCAAAGTTGAGATTAGGTTACCTAAATTCACTATAATAGTGGATCTTTATGTTACAACATTAGGGTCATATGATGTGATCCTAGGATTCAATTGGCTTTCAAAGCATAAAGTTAAGGTTGACTACTATCTAAAGAAGTTTGAGTGTCAAGATGATTGTGGAAATCTAACACAACCTTAGGGTGAGAAAAGGTAATTGAAGTTTATGAAGATTTTTTTATTTCAACTCAAAAAAGCTTAGAGAAAGGGATGATAGGAATTTATTGTTAATATAATTTAGATGGAGGAATTTAAAGAACCATCTATCGATGATTATCCTTTTTAAAGGTACTTTTAGCATGTGTTTCCAGTGGAATTACCTAGATTTCCACCCAAATGTGAGTTTGATTTCTTGATAAATATCATACCTAGATTAGAACCATATTCTAAGGCACCATGTAGGATAATAACCACTAAGTTGGTTGAGTTAAAGGCTCAACTTTAGGATTTGTTATTGAAATAACTAATTTGACCAAGTGTGTCACCATGGGGTGCACCAATAGTCTTCATCAAGAAGGATGGTACTCTTCACCTATATATTGATTACATTATGTTGAACAAGGTAAAAATTAAGAATAGATATATATTGCCATGCATTGATGATATTTTTCATTAGATACGAGGGATAATAGTATTTTCTAAGATTGATCTTAGAACATAGTATCATCAGCTGAGAATCTTAGATCTAGGTATCATCAGGGGCAAAAGTTAGTCTTGAATAAGTCTAAATTTTAATTTTAATTTTATCTCAGGGGCCATTATACACCTCAATCTCATCAGTTCCTCTCATTTAACTATTAAAAATATTTAAAAAAATATATGGATAAATTGTCTCAACTCAATCTTTATTTTTTTTGATTCATAGAAATGATGTACATGGATAGTCTACAATAAAATAGGCGATCAATTGGCCAGTCAAAATTTTACCATATTTTCTCATAAGAATAGTGATTAAAAAACATCACTAAGTGAAGATTTAAAAGTAATATAAATATCCAATTTATCCATTTTTTTTATCAAAATCATCCTCCCCTTTGAGCTTTTGATTCATTAATTTCATAAGGAGAAGAAGATTTGGAATCCTTGAATGTGAGGGATAGGTGATATTAATTGTTATATAAAAAATGAATTAAATTTAAAGATAAATGTAAAAAAAATAACCCCTTTCACATACACATATATATATCCATGTGCACTTTTCCACCTTCCTTTCTACAAAGAATTTAAATATCACAAGTGACCCCTTTTTTATTAATTGAAAAATGTATATTATGTTGACTTTTAATTTTGGATAAGTAAATTAGTTGTAGTGACAGCATGAGTTAGTAAAAAAATAAGGTCATGATATGGAGAAGATAAAAATTATCCCTTATATTTGGATGTGCAAAAGGATAGCATATAAAACTAAGAACATGGTTAGCCAAATACTAAGGTTATTAATAGAAGCTCGTGCTATCAATAGAAGACCTAGGTTATTAAATGTAGTCACCTAAAAGTGGTATTTGGATGATAAGAGTGTTTTTTGTGTCAAATTATTCTTATATTAACCCTACACCTATCCTAAAGCCTTTATAACACTTTTCTAGCAATTATGTGAACCACAAACATCTCTAATCAGCTCAACCATAGTCTCAAAACTGCATTCCTCGATCCTGGCCCTTCATGCCCAACAACCTTCCAACTGGACACTAGCACCACATTAAGGAAATTAGAGCCACATGACACTAGTGTCCCCAAATTGGTGATAGCATATACTTCCCTAACTCTCCTAAATAGATATATTTTCAAATGTGTACCCCTCCTAAGGTCAACCTAAACACATTCTATTATTCGCATAAGCTAAAAATCACTATAAATATAAGACTATTAGAACTCTATCCACTAGATGGAAAATAGATGTAAAAAAATTATTCAAACAAGAAACAAGTTGAATAAAATCAAGGTTATTAATCCATATTCTACCCTACTTATGAATACCACCATCTACAATTGTCCTAGGTCCATATTTCAAAGATTTTGAATCTCAAGCACACTGAAGGCATTCAAGACCACTATCATTATATCACTCACTTGCACTTGCATAAAACATTAGGTGGGATAAAGACATTAGGCTTGATCCCTCCTTGGAGTATTGGTATATAGGCAACTCTCTTCACCACTTGGGATGTTGAGGATGTCCAACTTATCCTACTAATGAACACACATTTTATGCTCATGCCATACTTGAAGGGAGGATTAAGGTTTGTAACTTGAATAAATTATTCCAAACACAATACAGAGTTTTGAATTTTGTACGTGTAGTAATAAAACCTAGAAACATAAGCACATATGCACCCATAAAATAGGAATAGTCTTGTAAAGAGGACACTAGCACCATTTTTAGGATACTAGATCCATATGGTGTTATTGTTTAAGTGGGGAAATACTATCTAGAGGTGAACTCTGACTTAGGGATCTTGTAGACAACATTTAAAGCTATCTATAACCTAGTTTTCAACACCCAGATCTTTTGTGTCAGTTGTTTTCTAGATAAGTCTCTATTTACACATATTTATTACTTTTTTTAGAAAGTCAAAGCACACCAAATTATATATTAAATTAGTGGTTATTTATTGTAAATTATTTCACTAATTTAAACAATTCTACCCTTAATATAAAGTAGGATTTATATTATTAAAACCCTAAAAAGTTAAATCATTTAGTGAACCCAACTTACTTCGAATATTGCCTAAAACCCTAATTTTTATTCTCTAAAATTTTATGCAATAAATTAGGGTTATATACTTCTATTTTTTTGATTATTTAACATAACCTAGCTCATTAAATCAATTTCAAATTAGGGATTCTTTTATTTAAAAAGAATTTAATTTTTTTCAAAATAACTCTACTTCAAAACACCTTGACCCTAAACACTCTTAGGGTTTGTATCCTTTTTATATTTATACTTAGATTTCAATTCAAAAATATCATATTTACTTCCATATATATATATATATATATGTATATAGTTTTTTTCTCAATATTTCTTAGATTAACATTCTTTAAAGTTTTAAAATATATAAAACCTATTTTCCTACCTTCCAAACTACAATGGTAGAATTTACCAATAGATTTAATGAAACTGATAAGAAACAATTACAATATTATGTCTACAAACATACATATATAAAAGATGACTTCATCAATATTCTTTAGGAAGAAATCTAAAAAATAAACAATGTCTAATCTTCAACTCCCCCACTTAATAATGTTGTTATACCTACAATGAGGCCAAATCAACCACCTCAACTAGCATAACCTAAAATTGTAATTCAATAACCATTAGTGATAGCTACACCACTTGTGGCTAGTTCTTCCACTCTATATGTATAATCTCTTATGCATAAAATTCATCCTTTGTATTCTAATATGTTATATCTTGATAAGGGAGTCATAGGCCATCACATGCCTTGGATTCTAATATTCTATTACATACACATTTGGTGCATCACACTATAATGAACTATCACACCAAAACCTTGAGGCATTAGTTCAAATCACATCAAGATCATAACATCCCATCATGCTTCTGAAGCCTAGACTCTAGGTTGTATTTGTGCCCATACACTAGGATCCCATACATGTACGAGCCCTAGACAAACACTACCATGCTGACATAGCCACCTACTCCATGACTTGAACCCAGGTGGAGGCTCTAATACCAAATGTAACTAACTGTTACACCAAAACCTCAAGGTTTTGGTGTAACATTTCATTACACACATAATAAAAAATCCCTTTCCATCCAATTTAGTGGCACCTAAGCTTTCATTATATGATGGCAAGGGTGATCCATAGCATCATCTTAGAACTTTTTGTGCAACATGCTTGGACTATGTGTCTAATGATTGGATTGTCACAAAATTATTTCTACATGGTTTAAAGGATTATGCCCTACAATGGTTTTATGATTTACCAAATCAATGTATCACAACATTCAATTTTTTTTCAGACATGTTTTTAACACATTTATCCATTAACATCAATGACAAGATATTATATGCACAAGTGGCATAATTGAAACAAAAGTCAAACAAGTTTATTATAGATTATGTCTTATGATACATGACTATATTAGCCAAATTGAATATCCCCATGGTAGATCGAGACTTCAAGACATATTTAAATAAAGTCTTTTACCAAAAATACATGAAGCTATCTTATTCAATAAGTTTCTTACATTCACATATTTGTGCCACATAGTTAAAGAAAGAGAGGTTAAGCTCCTATCAATTGGAAAACTCAAGTATACTAATGGATCATAATCAACTATTAAGAGTTTAAACAAGCCTCCATACAAGGTAAGGGCCACTGAGAATTAGAGTGATCAAATGGCCATAGTCAATGTAGCTTCTGAAACATCCCATAGATTGGTTTTATCTACTCCTCAACATTGAGCCTTCACTAACCTTCTAGAGTCACCAACATGGGTTTTATATAATCTATTGGAATGCAATGCCATATCTTTCCCTATATTAAAGAGGTTGATATTACATGACCTCTTCCATATATCTATGATTCTAATGCATTCTACAAGTATCACAGGGTGCTAGTACACACAATAAATAAATGCATAAGCCTACAACATAAGACATAAGATATGATTAAGGATAATATTATTGATGTGGGAATACACACAGAGGCACCAAAACCATGACAAATAAAAGCCAAGGCACTAAAGATATTATAATATCCATTTCCAAAGCACACACTTAATGAGGTAGGGGGCACATCAGGTGCTCACTACACATAACAAGCATATCCACCACTAGCTTCATATCATATAATTATAGATGAGGCACATTCATTAAAAATCATTAGTGGCATGTACCACAATATAGTGCTACCTAGACTACTCATCACATTCTTAGAGTAGGAGATTATCTATGATGATACAAATTTAAATTCACTCTTTATATGAGCATACATAGATCACCATATTATCTAGAGTGTTATGGTTGATAACAAGTCAAGCATATGCATGTGCACTATGACACTTTTAAAACATTTGGCATACTAAGATCAGGATATATTCCCCATAAACATAGTAATTAGTGGCTTCAATGGTCATGTTTAGAGATCCATTAGGGAGATTGTGCTTCTATGATAGATTAGACCGGCACATATAGCCACTCAATTCCTATTAGTACCTAGTGTAGACATGTTTGATATGTTATTGGGTAGGCCATGGTTACAATAACTTTGATCCATCCCATCTAAAATACACAAATGCCTAAAGTACATACATGAAAATCAATTGGTCAAGGTTGAGGGTGTCCCATATGAGTATCCTCTACCCATCTCATAAATAGGTCTGACATAGTTATTAGTTATAGTTCTAACACAATCACAAGTTATAGTTCCATCACCATTAATAGATATTTTATAGTTATTAGTTACATCTCAGAGTAAATTTCCTATGCACACATCATAGCGTTTAATAGATCCACTAGTGCAGGTGAGGTCTACTGCTATGGTATAAACATGTACACATACTCTCCCATAGAGACCATTTAGAGAGACCCCTAGGTTAGAGATATGTCACCAATTCTATAGGACCTTCCTCTACTCAATTTTTGTCAAGATCAATATTATTGGGTTCTAAGGGTTCTTAACATAGGGCACCTACATCACCTATAACTTCTTATACTAGATGGGTTCTTAAGATCCCTATAATTCATAAGGCATCACAGTTAATGCCATATATTTATAATATCATCACATAGGCAGATACAGTGCTAGAGATCCATAACATCAACACATAGGTAGATATAGTGCCATAGATTCATAACATCATCACACAAGTAAATATAGACATATATTACTTTGCATAATATATTATGGGATCACAATAACCCTTTCACACCATGCACAATCATAGTTCCCTTATTCAACACAGGTCACGATGATAGTGTTTCTCTCATGAGACTCATTGGTTAGTATGGTTCCTAATCCCTTGTACATACTTTCTTATCTCTTTCTCCTTGTACATAGTTTATTTTAATTTACTTGTACATAGATTATACCCACAAAAATATAAAAATAATATAAAATGTCAAAACATAAAAACATTCAAATATTACTTAGAAAACACAAAATTTATAGATTGTATGCATTGCTATGTTTACATTTCTTCTATTTTTTAGACACTACATATTCTATGTATTTTAATATAGTCAATTTTATCATACATACATGATTTAATTTTTCTTATCGAGTGCTTGCAGATTACATATAGGACTTAGGTTTACTATACTGATCCATACTTGCTATCATCTACTTACTGGGGGCATATAAAACAATCTAGGTTTATTCATTTGATACATCCACCCACTCAGGGTATCTCATACATAATTCTTACTAATAAGTTCTATCCTTACATTCTTTACATTCCAGTTTATACATTGATATATCTTGATATTGATCATTGCTACTCATACTTAGATTTTTTTATCAACTATCACTAGTTAAACTCAACATATATACATCTTAGCACTTACATAGATTTATACCACATTCATACATATTTTCATTTCTATATTTCCTATGCTTAGAATTGATTATGTTTCCTATGCTTCTTATATTTGAGGGTACTTGAATATTCCATTGTTCTTTACTTTTATGCCACTTCTATTCATGTATGCCTTGGACATGTACCCATGTTCCTTGTGTGTTCTTTCATGATTCTATATGTAGACATTTTAACATGTCTTTCTATGTGGCTCTAAGCCAAATTACTTGTTGCTTATAGATGTGAACATTTGAACATGTCCTTATATGTCTTCTATTCTCATATTTAGTGACATGTGCCAATTTCCCTTGTATTGCGGCCCCTTGGTCTATCTTTATGTGTGTCATGTGTTTTGTTTGTATGATTTCTTATATACATCATCAACATGACACTTATATTTAATTTTTACACATACCAATTTTTGATGCCATGAGGGACCTCATGCATCTATCCTTCCTACTTGGGTGCTGTGATGGACATCATGCCCCATCCACCTAGGTAAATACCCATATTTTTTGTTATACACATTTATTTCATCTATCTTGACACCCTTGTGCAATGCTAGATACAACATACATATCACACTACATATTTATGCTCATATTCTCATACATTTTGATATTATGTTTACACATTGTATTGGAATATTATGTAGTTATCATATATGCTCTAACTAACACATTTTATAGAGCTATTTATTTTGAGGATAATTTTTGTATAGGTCAAAAACTCCCCTAAAAAGAGGGGGTATGTCACATCTTGATTTCTCTCTAAGCTTAATAACTTTTTATTTATGGATTTTCATGGTTGTTATTGTTTAACTACTATTTGATCAAGCTTTATTTCATATGCTGATTATGAGATAATTAGACATTGCTTAATTCACATGATTTATTTATTATGAGATTATCTATACTTTTATATTATATACATTATGATCATGTTTGTTAGTTTATATAATAGTATTTTATATGTTTCAAGCTAACTACCTTCATTTTTGTGAGGTGGATGCATGACAGATCCATCCCTTAGAGTGTGATGGAGGGAGGACATCATCAGAGAGGGTGGTGTAGATGAAGGTGTTGGGGGATGATAGAGAGAAAAGATAGAAACCTATGCACACACCATAGTATATTAACATGCTTTATATTCATTGCTTGAGTTAGATAATAATAACATGTCTTGGTTCTTGATATATATGTTTGTTGTGATCTTATTTACTATTTGTTGATTTAGCTATATGATGGCACTAACCTAGTTGAGTTACTACATTAATTTTTTTTTATTATATTACTTAGTCGATTGAGTGAATCTATACATGTTTTAATTGACTTATTGTTGTCTTAGATGTGGTTGATAGTTTTTATAAATAATGCTTTGTTTGGATTCATAGCTTTAGGTATTAGATGGATTCTAATATTATGCTTAATTGGGTTGTCAAATGATTATTGATGCTTATAAAGTTAATATTATCACTTATAATAGTTGAATTAACCTATATTAAGTCACTAATAAGTTATAGTTATTTTTTAACATTAGTGAATGACATTAGTTGGTATGGTAATTATGATATTGATGTTATTGTCTAATGCTTGTCATAAGCCTTTGTGCCTAGGAAATAAACCTATTTATTTACAAAGTCAATATAGGCAATTTAATTATTAAATGATAAAAAGAAACATAATTATATTTAACTTAGTGTTTACTAAGGTTGAATTATTCATATTATTAAAAATAATGATTATGTTATTTGTATGACTAGGTGAAGTCAGAGTGTTTAAGCAATATGTTTATGAGTTGTGTGAAGGTTTGTGATTAGTTTCATTAACATTAGAATATATAATGTTTATTTAATTATTTTTAAAGTCAATGGTATTTAAATAACCATAGGCTATATCAACATTGTCATAAGGAATTATAATGTTTGATGACTTTATGTTAAGTCAATGGATTGAATGAAGACATTGATACATGCATAGTTCAATGGGGATATTTTAATTGTTATTTTATTTTATTAATGATGGAAATCATGATAAAATTAGGGTTGAATCAGCATTGACTTAGTGTTAAACATACTAGCCAGGAAAATAAGAGTCTTGTTTGGTTTTTCATGATGAAATGACTAGTGCACTGTGAGTTGCTTAATCATGGTGAAATGATTGGAGAATTTTGTCGCATGAAAGTAACATGCATATGAATAAAATGGATGAAGGAGAGGCCATGATGGATATAGTGGGTAGATAGGATATTGAAGGGAGGGTTAAATCTTGTAGAGGAAGAAAAATTTGAATCATTGGAGGTTTTGTTACTAGGTCAGTTTTGCTCTAAAATTCATATGTTAATTATGATGATTTTGGTAATCAAATATTTATGGGATTTAGATTATTTTTGTTTTCAAAAATATTTTAAAGGGTTAAATGATGGACCCTGTGGATGGCTTAGCCATCCAAAAAACCCATCATATAACCCTAAACTCTAGTTAAATGCCATAGTTCATGAATCCCTCTTGCTATACAAAATAGAATATTGAAAAACCTTGTAAGGGATGAGTGAATTTTATTTTGTGTTTATTTTTGGAGTCCTATCAAATATTTATGGGATTTAGATTATTTTTGTTTTCAAAAATATTTTAGAGGGTTAAATGATGGACCCTGTGGATGGCTTAGCCATCCAAAAAACCCATCATATAACCCTAAACTCTAGTTAAATGCCATAGTTCATGAATCCCTCTTGCTATGCAAAATAGAATATTGGAAAACCTTGTAAGGGATGAGTGAATTTTATTTTGTGTTTATTTTTGGAGTCCTATTCTAAAGGATGTTGAGCCTTATATTTTTTAAATTCATATATTAGGCCTATGTTTATTCTTGACTAAAAATTTGGGTTTTAACTATATTACCTTGAGGAGAATTTTTGTGTGCTTTAGGGTTGAATAAAAACCCATAGTTACACAAAATGATTATCTCTTGTTATTAGAGTATATAAATATACTTGGTAAAAATTTTAGACCCTCTTAGGGTTGTACTATGTATATACCTAACTTATAAATTTAAGTAATAAGGTTACAAGGTTTTTACCATTTTTTAACTGTATATGTATATGTGTGTGTGTGTGTGTGTGTGTGTGTGTGTGTGTGTGTGTGTGTGTGTGTGTGTGTGTGTGTGTGTGTGTGTGTGTGTGTGTGTGTGTGTGTGTGTCTATATATATATATATACAGTTAAAAAATGGTAAAAACCTTATAACCTTATTACTTATATATATATATATATATATATATATATATATATATATATATATATATATATATATATATATATATATATATATAGACACACACACACACACACACACACACACACACACACACACACACACACACACACACACACACACACACACACACACACACACACACAAAGGTTACAATTTTTTTGAATATATTAATGTGTATTGATTTTGAATCTTTAAAGATTATGTGTTATGTGAAAAATACATAGTCTTTATTTTTTAATCCTGTAACATACATAGTCATATATATGGAATTGGGTTTAATTTCTTGTCGAGCCATGAACATATAAAGGCCTAAAACTTGTTAATGATGCCTTTGGATATTTTAGACAAAACTATGGTTGGGTAGAATTATATACAATTGGTTGTGTATTCACATTAAATGCATATATATATATATATATATATAAAAGGAGATTATATGTTTTAGGCTAAATGTGAAACTCTATATACTTAGATATACAAAATATATATATTGTAAAAGAGTTTATTTTCAATTCAGTGTAAACTATATAAACACTAAGGCTGACTTTATTAGTGGAATGAATATCTTATTTTGTCAATATAGAAAGTTCTGTATATTATATGAATACACTCAGATTGGTTTTTAATTATGATTAAGATCCTTACACAAATTATGGTAGTGCTATGTATTCAATTAAATAATATTTTTGTATGAGGCAAATATATGGTCAAGGACTAAGTTATATTCTCATAGTATTATCAATATTTTAGACATAATCAACTAAATATATAATCTTTAAACATTATATATGCAAGGAATTCAATTAGGTCTGTAGACTAATTGAATTATGTCTTACAAAATAATAGATTGTGTAAAACATTATTTGGCTAAGTTTGATTTGACAATCATTTAAATTCTATGTATATTTAGTCAAGGCACTAAATTGGGAATTATTTGGTAATATGAAGATTTGTGATGAAACATTATAGTTTGAGTGTATACATGATACTCTAAAATCAAGGACAACTATAGCCTTCTTAGAGTATATTGTATGCTTTTTTCAACAATTGATTGGTTAAGATATTGTTTATAAAACTATGTGTTTTGATTGTATACATAAATATATGGTATGTAAATGTGAATAATCAATGAGTTAGTAAACTGAGATGGTATACCATATATAGATATATACAAGCTATTTAATTTATGTGACCAGTAGTTATATAGTAGGGTAATATGGGTGCTTTTTTATATATTTAATGTTTAGTTAAAACATTAAAAATTTGGTATTTAAAATGTTTAAATACATATCATATTAAGTTGTTATATGAATTGATTCTTGTTATATTTTTGAAATATGAAAAAAGATATAAGCTGTGTTTAATGTTATGTTATGTGGATGAAATAACATTTTGAGTTATATATTGATATAAGTAACTTGTAGTTTAGATATGATTCTTACCTAGATGGTATGCTTCTATTAAGGAATGTATATGATTCTATTTATTATTTTGTAATAGATTTGATGATTTTTAGATCATTGCATTACATTTGATGGACTAAATATATGTATTTGATATTTTCATACTTAACATGTTTTATATCTACTAATAAGGAATATTCCAATTGAATCTATTTGGTTTTTATATTATTGTATAATTAACCAAATCTCAAATTTATGAAACTAAATAAGTAGTGTGATGGATTCCATTGGCTTAATTAGTGATATTAATGCAAGATGAAATGTAATTTGATTGAGTGGTGTGTATGAAATTAACTAATCCTAGAGATGATTAACTATTTAAAAACTTTAGCCAAAGCAATGTTTATAGTTAAGCATTTTCATTCATGTGTTTGATATAGTTTACATGTTTTTATGATATCATGTTATAACAAATTTATTCATGGTATACATCATGTATTAGTTATCTTATAACACACAGGTTCTAGTTTTTCACTCTAGATTCTCACACCATCATTATATACTCATCCATGAAGGGAGGGACATTACCTTGTTAAGAGATAGTGTGGGGGATTGATGATATATAGTTGGTGTGGAAAATCACTCAAATGATTCTCTCCCTCCCCACAACAATACTACACTAGAGACTACACTTGAGATTACATTTAGATACTTGAGTTCGTTAAGACTCATGCTCTATGAAGCTTTGTATCATTATATTATTATTAAGACATTATTATGATTTAAACTATACTATTTATTCATTAGTACATCTACAACACTAGATGTAATGTTGTATCAGCCATGGATGAAATTATATTATTGCTTTAATGAAATAAATGTAGTTTTTATTATTTGATCACTATTGTTCATATTTTTATATATGATTATTCTAGTGATCATTAGATAAATGGATTAGTTATAAACCTTATGGGGTTAACTAATAATAATAAATTTAGTTCAAAATCACTTAGTTAGATTTATCATGGTGAAATGTATTAGATGAATATGTGTAATTAATTTTTTAAAAAATACTCTATTTTGGTAAAACCTAGTGGGGTTATTACATTATGGTATCATAGCTAAGGCTCAAATTATAAGACTTAATGTGTTCTAACATAAAATTATTCTCTTATTAAGAAAGAAGAATAATGGTGCACACTAGACTAGGAGGTGAGGGTACTTTGAATACCAATCCCTTTGTTTATCTAAAATAGTTCACCTTTGAGTAAGCTACGAAGTTGGATCAAATCCTCACAACCATGAAAGATACTAGGGACTGAATCATGACCTTAGAATAGGAAGTGCATGGTCATGAAGAGGATAATTCTCAAGAAAAATCTAAAGAGAATCATGCTGGGTAGGAACATACTAAAAAATAGAGGCATGAGGAAGTACCATAAGATGCACAAGTTTGAGTAGCTATAGAGTTGGAACGTGACATGAAAAAGGTGAATCTACCCAAGTTTGATGGAAATATATTAATATATGGAGTTGAAGCATAGATGATAGATATGGAGAAATATTTAGAGATTTGAAATTTCTCTAAAGTCACCAAAGTAATCTGGGGAGCATATCAACTTGTTGGTGAAGATATAACTTCATGGAAAAATAAGAAGCCTGATATGAACCTCTACTCTACCACCACTTTAGAATAGTTTTTGACATTATTTAGGTCATGATGGCTTCTACAACTATACTTCAATAAAAATCTTACATATTTTTAGAATCTTAAACAAGGAGATCTATTGGTGAATGAATACTAGGATAAATTCACCAAGCTCCTTAAGTGTGTACCTCAAAATCAGGCAGATGAGAGGTTCTAGATTAGGAAATTCATCACGGGATTAAAACCCCAAATTGGTTGTGAAGTAAATGTTCATGATCCATATACCATGGATTAGGTTTTTAAAAAGGTATTCAAGCAGCAATAGAAACTAAAATCACTTGCCAAAGTTAGAGATAAGTTCAAGAAAAGGTTTGGAAGTTCTAAACCAACTTTCAAAAATAAGAACTAGAAGTAGAGAAGTGGAGATTCCAAGAATCAGTTCAAGAACCAAAATGTGAAGTTCAATAGTGGTTTAGGGAACATGAAACCTAATGATGGTTTTAAGGGAGGTTTCAAGGGAAATTAATAGTCTGATAAGAAATGACTAGTTGGAGGTTGCTTCATTTGTGGAGATGACTATTATGATCGAGAGTGTACTCAAGACCAATTGAACAATAATGGCTCTGATCCTCAATAGGGTAAATTATGGTAATGAATTCATGTAGTTGTTGAAAATCATCATATTGTGTATCAAGTTTCACCCATAGAACTACCAAGTATTTTGTTTGATCATCCAATTTCTATTTTAATTGACATGAGAGCTATAGAATGTTTCATTTATCTTAGAATGCTTAGTAATTTGTCTATAAAATCTAGAGATATGACAAATGCATGGTCAATATAATATGGGAATAAATCAAAGGTCAAGGTTGACAAGTGTTTAGTCAAAGCCGAGATTAGGTTGCCTAAATTCACTATACTAGTGGATAATTATGTTGCACTATGAGGGTCATATGATGTGATCCTATCATTCAATTGGCTTGTGAAGCATAAATCAAAGGTTGATAGCTATCTAAATAAGGTTGAGTGTCAAGATGATTTTGGAAATTAGACACAACCTTAGGGTGAGAAAAGGGAGTTAAATATTAGGCATAATTTTATAATTCAACTCAAAAAAGCTCAGATAAAGGGATTCTAAGAATTTATCATTAAGATAAATGAGATGGATGAATTTAAGGAACCATATATTGATGATTATCCTTTTCTAAGGTAATTAAGTATGTGTTTTCAAAGGAATTACTTGGATTTCCACCCAAGCATGAGTTCAATGTCTTGATAGATATCATACATAGATTAGAACCTTAATCTAAGGCACCATATAACATGACAACCACCAAATTGGTTGAGTTAAAGGTTCAACTTTAGGATATGTTATAGAAAAGACTAATTCAACCAAGTGTGTCACCATGGGGTGCACCAATAATCTTCATAAAAAATAAGGATGGTACTCCTTACCTGCATATTGATTATAGGATGTTGAATAAGGTGACGATCAAGAATAGATATCCATTGCCATGAATTGATTCTCTTTAATTAGATACAAGGGGAAATCATCTTTTATAAGATTGAGCTTAGAGTAAGGTATCATAAATTGAGAATATATAATGAGGATATCATGTAAATAATATTTAGAATTTGATATGGGCACTACGAGTTCATAGTATTAAATTTTGGGTTGATAAATGCTCCTACAACATTTATGAATCTTATGTATAGTGTGTTTAGAGATTATCTAGATCATTTTATTTTGGTCTCTCTAGATGACATCCTCAAATATTTCAAGGATGAGGAAGAACATCTTCAACATTTAGAACTAGTTTTGCAATGTTTGTGGAAGCACATGTTGTACAATAAGTTATCCAAGGGTGCACTTTTCTAAAATAAAGTGAAGTATTTGGGACATATTATATCCATGGATGGTATTTCATTAGATATAATGAAGATAAGAGCCATAATGTAGTGGAAAATGCCTAAAATTGTGCATGAGTTAAGGAGTTTCATGGTATTAGAGGGATATTATAGGGAATTCATTCCAAATTTATCTAAGATAGCTAATCTAATTACATCTCTTCAGTATAAAAATTATAATTTTGTTTGGTTATATAAGTGTGAGACAACCTTTTGAGAGTTGAAAAGTAGGCTTAATTTAACACCAGTACTAAGAGTTCCTGATCCTAATGTTCAATTCTCAGTGATTATGGATGTATTTGGGATGGACTTGGATGAGTTATTATGCAAGATGAATCAATTGTAGATTATGAGTCCATAAAACTGAATCCATATGATGTAAATTATGCCCATCATGATATGGAACTTGCAGTAATAGTGCATGCCTTGAAAGTTTGGAGGCATTATCTATTGGGGAAACTATTTGAGCTCAAGGCTGACAACTTGAGACTTAAGTACATCTTCACCCAATCAAACTTAAATGCTCATAAGAGATGATGGTTAGAATTCTTATCTGATTATGATTTTGATATTAATTATATCAAAGACAAGGAGAACATATTTACTAATGTTATAAGCTATAAAAGGTACATGGCAACCATGGCTACTATTAGGATTAATTTCTAAGATCAAGTAATCACATTCTCACTAGAAGATGAGGTCAAGAAAGCATTGTTAGAAAATGCTCAAAATCCTAGGTATAAATTATTCAAGATAGAGAGTGATGGTATTTTGAGGTACAATAGTAGGATGTATGTTCTTGATAAAGAGAATATAAGGAACATATTACTAAAGTAACTGCACAGTGCCCCATATTCAAGATGTCCAGGTGTAACCAAGCTCATGGATGAGTTAATACCACTCTATTTTTTGAGAGGAATCAAGAAAGATGAAATGTATTTTGTGTCTCATTATTTGGAATGTCATCATGTGAAAGATGAACATATGCATTTGAACGGATTGGTATATCCACATGATATACCAGAATGGAAGTGGTAATTAATTAGCATGAAATTTGTCCAAATATTATCATTATCACACAACCAAAATGATATGATCTTGGTTTTAGTTGACAAATTAACCAAGGTAGCTCACTTCATACAAGATAACTTTATAGATGATGCACCTATGCTTGAAAAGAGATTCATGAAAGAGGTGTATAAATTACATGGATTTCCATATAAAATTATTTTAGATCAAGATCTAAGAATGAATTCTAGATTTTAGTTGAATCTAAATTTAGCTTTGGATATGTAGTTAAATTTCAACACTGCTTATCACTTAGAAATTGATGAATATATAAAGTGAGTTAACTAGGTTTTATAAGATATCCTTCATATGTATTACATGGATAAATAATAAAAGTGGGAGGAGTACCTTCTATTAGTTGAGTTTGCTCACAACAACTCATACCTATAAATGTTGAAGATTACTCCATTTGAGGCATTATATGGAAGGAGGTTTAGATCACCAATCAGTTGGGATAAGTTAGAGGACAAAGTAGTCTTTAGAATTGAGATGCTTACAAAAATAGAATAACTTAGGACAATTAGATAGAGGTTGGTCGAGGCCAATGATAGACAAAAAAGTTATGCTGATATGAAGAGAATAATAAGG
>JARHVA010000365.1:665000-727500 GCA_037957365.1 Torreya grandis | reverse complement strand
TCATTATCTACCCATACATGAAGGGAGGGCCATTCCCTTTTTGGGAGATAGTGCATAGGATCGATGGTATGTGGTTGGTGTAGAAAAGCACTCGAATGATGCTCTCACTCCCCATAATAGTACTACACTTGAGATTATAGATAGATACTTGAATTCATTAAAACTCATTCTCCATGGAGATTTGTATCATTGTATTATTATTCTTATTATTATTGAGACATTATTATTATTGAAATTGTACTATTTATTCATTATTACATCTATAATAGTGGCTGTAATGTTGTATTAATCGTGGCTGAGATTATATTATTACTTTAATGAAATAAATGTAATTTTTATTATTTGATCAACATTGTTCATGTTTTGATATATGATTATTTTAGTGATCATTAGTTAAATGGATTAGCTATAAACCTTGTGATGTTAACTAAAAATAATATATTTAGTTAAAAATCATTTAATTAGATTTCTCATGGTGAAATCTATTCGATGAATATGTGTAATTAATTTAAAAGAATTACTCTATTTTGGTAAAATCTAATGGGGTTATTACAAGGCATTCATAGGGGCTTGTCATAGAGATTATGATCCTACATTGATATTCATAAATAATTTTCAACACATAGGATCAATTTTAGGAAATCAGACATAAGTAAGACACAAGAAAAGATAGGGACTTAGAAAATAGTTTAGTCACATATAATTTAGACAAGATAGACATTAGCACTACTATTTATTACATGTCACTACTTTAAAGTAGCCTCAGTTTCAGGGTAGTTTAGATTAGCCAAAAAAAATTTACACAAATATAGCTATAGGTTTGACATTTATGTTTAGATTTTTCTTAGATACACTTATTTCATCTTAGATTCATACCACTTGCTCAGATTAAGGGTATCACGCACAACATGATCATTCCCACTTTTAGTTAAGATACATGAATATAATGGTTACATACTCAGTCTAGAATTCATATACTTAGATATTTAATTGGGGGTATGTGTGTGGCACATTGTTTCTCTGAGGTAGCCACATATGGGAGAAGTCAATTTACATATGGTTGTTAAGTACTTTAGACCATTCCTAGCTCAAAAACATTCCATAAGATTATTAATAGCTACCAATTGGATGTATATTAAATATTTTACTGTATATTTTAATATCAATTTAATTTTAACTCCAAATAAATATCCAACCACTTTAAATTCAAACTTGTATAACTGAACAAAAATGTTATCTATCAGATGTGATTGGGGTTATACCCAATTTTTATATAAACTCAAATTGGCATGACATTAGGCAAGCATATTGATTAAAATAAAAAATTATGTCGGTTATTCCAAAATATCATAATAAGAGGATTAAAGGATTAACTTCATCCTTTTTCTTATGAATCACTATGTTTCTATGTGCTACCTTTTGTTTGTTCTGGACTAGTTTTTTAGTCAAATGTTTTAAGAACAAGTCATATTATTTTGTAATTAGATATAATTTGAGTAGTGAAATAATTTAATTAATATATTTAATATCCTCAGCCATGTTTAAACCAAATTTAACAATGATGGATTGTGATTCTATGGTGGGATGTTGGTCTCCACCTTTTTGGGGTGGAGGATCATTATACACCTTCAAATTAGGGGGAGTGGCACCATTATTTAGAGGGGTGGATGTTATGAGTAGTTTTTATTATTTCATAATAACATATGCATATTAATTTATATGTCATTTAAAAAAATAATGAATCTAATTTATGCTTTCCTTATGTTCATTGTTTTCTTGACTAGGAGAGTCAAAGGTCTCAATCATCATGGTAGTGCTAGGCGACTTAGATGTGTTAGGGGATTTAGATGTGTTGGATGCATTTTGTTAATTTGATTTCACCTCATATAATTAAATATATTTATGGAATATGTCATAGGAATTCTAAAAATTAATACAATGTAACTACCCATGTTGATATATGTTATGCACTCTACACTAGTTGGGTAAAGCAAGCTCACATATATTGCTCTCAGTAAATTTGTTTGATGGTTGACGAGACATGAAATGAACCTTTTCATATGAATTATAACCCAATTTTGTTTACCTATTTATACTATTTATAATCATATAAATTTGGTTTTTGTACTTTCCTTACCACTTAATGCTTAATGAATATAATGTACATCTCTTTATGTTTTATAGTTAAAACTATTGGTTCATGAACTAAGCTTTAATCATATTCTTTTAATATTATTAATGTCTTTACTAATTTTTTTTTTGGATAGTATGGATAAATAATGAGTGTAGGGACACATTAAACCTATATCAACTTGGTAAACTAACCCATAGAAGTTGTGCAGACCAACCCATAACACATGTAATAGTTGATTCTTGCAACCGTAACAACTACTGGGTTAATGATAATATCCCATAAAAACCTTTGATGGATCTTGTAGCATATATAAATCTAAATTTACAATTGAATAAAATCTTGTAGCAATTAAAGGCATAACTAGATAACTTATCAAAACTACATGACAATTATTCTAGCCTATAACCTAACTAAAATGGTTCAACCATGAAACTAAGTTATTACACCTGATGAGTTATGGTGGTTAGTCAAGTATGAAGATGTATTAAATTAACTATAAAGTATATCGATAAAAAATAAATAAACTACCATTACTTCCTTCCCTATAGACCATATTTCTCTACTATTGTGACCATGTAAGTATATTGTTATGTTCTCTATAGAAATCATTTAGTTTGTCATGTAGATTGAATTAGCCAACTTATTAGATTCTATTGTAAAAATAAACCTACCTCCTATATTTAAGATAAGTTTTGAAACTTAAAAGTTTTAGAGGTACAATAAATTATGGGGGTGAATCAAAGAGCCTAGATATTTTAATTACAATTATAGTCCTTTCAAACTATTAAACAATCAACATATATCAACTTGATCAAGTAATATTAACAAGAGAGCTCATTCGTTCAATGTATACAAAAGATCAAATACATAATACATAGTTCCTATGGGAAACCCTCATGGGGATTAAAACCCACTCTCAAGCCTACAACACATGGACTACTATCCTCTAATAAATTAAAAACAAGATACTTGTCAAGTACTTTAGACCAATAAACCTTGATCATGTCCTCCTGACTAAAGACCTTTAGTGAAACCCCTGTTTCACAAGGAGCAACAACCCCTATGGAAAATCAAGTATTTTATACCCTTATTTGAACACATAAAATTTAGAATTAGTGTCTTAAACACCTGATGATGGATATTTATTTTATAACCCCTACACAAACTCTCTCTTTATCTCATATAGTCCTCTCGCATATGCATGCCACAATCTCTCCTCCACATAAACTATCTTTATATGCACACTCAAACCTCTTCACATATCCTCAACCTATAAGAAAACTATTTAGAAATAATAAATATGAATTATAGGTCATATAAATATTCCTCAATATACTCTACTTGTCAATTCATTAATTGGGCACTCTACCTCTCCTTCACTCCACAACTCTCACATGCAACTTTCACTAGTCTCTCTCTTAAGTCTTCCACAAGTCTAAAAACCAACAAATTTGGTTTCAATATTTATAGATAAATAATGAATTATAAATATCATAATATTTATTTATCAGCCAAAATAAATTCCTTCGTCCCTAAGGTATCTCACCTAGGTCACTCCACTTTCAAATATGCCTAAATCACTTTAAGGTCCTATGGAGACCCATTCAACTCTTTAACACTTATATGAGGAAATTAAGAAAATAAGAACACTTTAAAAATTAATGGACCCATTACACATGATCTATATGTCATATTTGAGTTCCAAAAATCATCATAGTACCCTTTTTCTTAAGCATAATTTGCTCAAACAACATTCTGTGTACACAGTTAGCATGAATGAATACACAATCACCTTCTAAAATTTTATTCATATTGAATATGATTGGTAAAAAATTCATAATTAAAAAATAGTATCCTTATGTATTCTAAAATATTATCCAATATATAATTAATCATTAAACATCAAAGCAATATCAACACAAGCTCGAACATCCTTCTTGGGTCACTTGCAGAACATAGTCAAACACATAGTCAACTCTGGACCTTCATAAATTTTTATTGTACACAATTTTAGACTTAAAATTAATATTTATAGATGTTATTTTTAGTCCTCTAAAATTTTTATTATTACTAAATTGTCAAATTCTGCAGAGATCTAAAGATATAACATAAAAACTTAGCACTAGTTTTGTCCTTTGTTAAATTCAAAAAATCAAATTCAAACAGTGATAGTTAAATATTGAACACCATGCTATCATATAAATTAATCATTAATTAGATTAATAAAATTCATTTTATATATTATAAATTTTAACTCATAGTTCATTTATGCCCAAATTTTAAACTTCAAACTTTTGACCTTATCTCGTGCAATCTTGAAATCTTGACTTAACGTGTACCACCAATTTCTATAGATCATCCAGGGCTTTATCATGTAGTTTACACCATTTGATAAATATATAATAACACCCACTCATCATTATATCCTTATAATATAATTTTTATTAACATTAAACCTTGAACACTTCTTACCATCTCTCTCAATATGCACTGTTATATCATTCTAGTACGATCGACCGTGCATCGTTGGATCTTCATTTGGTCTTGACCTTTAAATTTTTTAACCAATGAATAATTTGACATATTTTAATTCATATGAAATATATATACATTTAATAACTCTTTAAAACTATTAGATATCCATTTGGTACTGAACTTTAAATTTATGTAGAAATGACTAAGTATGGGGACCATTGCTTAATTGCTTAAAAGGCCAACTTTGTACCTCCATATCTTTTGCTTCGCTCAAGTGAATGTTCTAAAATTTAGACCATATGATATCCTTAAATAGGATAATCCAAAAATGTTTAAATATTATCCTATAAACCTCACATGTGTGAGATTTAATGACATTAAAATGCCTCCTTAGATTTATCTGTCACAGAGCCAACTATGCCAAGAACTGTATGGAAAGGCCAACTTTGCACATGCATATATTTTGATGCACTTTGGTGCATGATCTAAAATTTAGTGAAAATAAAATATGAAAAAAACAAACAAACCCATGTGACCAAATTATTCGAAACATCTACACATGTGAGATATGCCAACACAAAATTGCTTACTTAGTTCTTTCTTGCCTCATGCAAAACTAGCTAAGTATGGGAAAACATTGTCAAAATGATTGAGATCCTAAATTTTCACCCACATATATTTGATTTAAATTAGGTTCATGACATAATATTTATAACAAAGTAAATATGGACTAATTTTATCACAACCATATGACCAACACCCCTTGAGTCATCCACATGTGGCAATGGTGATGTCAATAAACTGCCTACTCAGATATTCTGCCACTAGACCCAACATGTATAAATGAAAATAATGGACTACCATATGAATTTCAATAATGTAAATAAGTACTCAAATATTATAAAACATCTTATAGGACCCCTTATATATTTTTAAATCATCTTACTCATCCCTGACCATCTCTAACCATCTCAAAACTAAATATCAACCAAGCCTCCTTCAAGCATACTAGGACACGCACATTGCACACTTTGTCATTGTCACTTAGGATATAAAATCACTTCATCCACTCACCAGGACACATCCATGACATCACCATGACATAATTTATAACTCTTTAACAAAAAGGGAATTATAAGAAGTAATAAACCATTTCTATTATTGAAGCACATTATAAACTCTATAATATTTTTAATGCAATACCCACATTGCTACAAGATCTTTAATTTAAGAAGAATTGGTTTAAATTAAAATATTTTTTTTTATTAAATATAATGATTGGGACTAATCTCTAACTAAGGAGGGACCCTTTATTAGGATTTGTGGTAAATATCCTAGATTGTTTGTATAATTTTTACTTCTGTTGTGTGAGTAAGTACGATTTATATTGGAATTATATGCATGTTAAGTTATTAAGTTAATCTAATAATAATTTGATATTTGTGTGAATGTTCATAGTTATTAAGTAATTTTCCAAATATACAAAATAAATAAGTTTATTTACATTTCATCAAGTTTTCATTTTAATTAAAACAAGTGTGATTTCCTTTCCATGCATTTTACTTTCATGCAATTTAATTTACACAAGAGTGTTTCCTATATTCAAATTAAAATCCCTCAATATCCAGAAAGAGTTAGTGTTGTGTATATAGTTTTGAAATATTTACAAGATTAAAAACCTTGTGTTTATAATTAATGGAAGTATCATAGTTGATAAATCAAGTGGTTTCCCTTCGGAAGAGGTCTATCAGTTGTATGCAAGTGGTTGGTTTTATGTCAGTTTAATTGGTGGTTTGATTTTGATCTAAAATTTGGCACTATTTATAGGGATAGGTGTCAAAAACTAAATCTCAATAAGGTTGAATTAGATTTTGGATTTTAATTTCCTTCTTTATAGTTTAAAATTTATTTCTTTCTAGTTTAAAATTTATTGCTTTTTGATTCAAATTTCCCATTTTGTAGTAGAAAATTTCTTATTATATTAAATTAAGAATTTTAATTTCTACAAGTAGATTTAGAAAAAATAAAAAAACCATACAAAACTAATCCTATAAGGATATGTAAGGTATAATTAAAAAATAATAATAATTGAGTTGTATGCAATGAGGATAAGGCTATTCAGGTAGAATCTCATGTAGAACTTTAAAATTTGATATAGAGGAAGAATCCTTACCTACAATATTGACATGCTAAGAAAGGAAACCAATATTCAGTTCATGATAATCATGTGAGATGTTAGAAGATATAACAATAGAAGAGTTCTTTGATAAACTAGTAAGGTAATCCAAAGACAAGGAACAAGAGGTACTACATACCCCTAAAAAGGATATCTTGAAACCCTTACAAATAATACCTATCTAGCCACCTTAAACCCAAGGATATATTTTTCAACTCCCTTGACCCTTGAAAAAAATACTCTCCAAAAGAGAATTACAATCCCTTCTAGTCCCAATAATTATAAATACATAAGTTTTTAAACCAACTGAACTAGTCAAGAAAGAAATTTTTGTTGAGATTCCAAAAGAATTCCTAAGAAGCCCCACCCTATCACTTATATTGGGAATATTTCACCCCCCTTAAAATAGTCTAAAGTAAATGTTAACTATACATCTTGGGCTAATAGTGACAAGGGATTTGAAGAGTGGGTAGACAATATTCATGATTTATGAGTAATACATAAAATAATGGGAGACTAATAGGTAGATAATTCTATCAATAGAACCAAAACTTTTGAGTTTTCCATAATATCCCTAAATGAGATGTACCTATGAAAAGTAATTGTAATTTTTCATTACATAACTTTAGAGGAGTAGATAGTGAGGATATTAACATGTTTCCATTTGAGTTTGATGTCATATGTCATAGTTATGACTATAACTAGGATTCCCAAAATATTAAATTATTTATAGCCACCCTCAAGGATGCAACCCTTAGAAGGTTCATGGGAATATATGGTGATGATATTTTAACCTGGGGTAAACTCTCCAAATACCAAGAGTAATGTAGAGGGAGGGATTATATAAGGATTGATGTTTTCTTAATGTCACAAAATGAACATGAACCTTTGTATGACTATCCTCAAATGTTCCTATTCAACATAAAAAAATACAAACAACATGCATTGGATCATGAAACAATAAAGCTAGTTTTATCTAAAAGAATTCAAGATTCATGTCTTGAAGCATTACATCTCATGAGTAGTGGAGACGTGTTGAAAATCAGATTTGAAGAAATTATGAACTTATGCAATAAGTACCAAAGTTCCATGATGAAGAAGAACCACAACAATAAAATAATGTCTTCCTCATCCAAAAATAAACTCTAATGAATGAAAGTAAGCATTATAATGAAATATATACATCAACACATTATCATCCATGTGGCCACATATTTATATGCACTTAACATACAAAGGAAACAAGAATATATAGAGTAGGCCTTGAATGTGTATTTCCCAAATTTTTTAAAGAAAAAATTGGAGTGCAAATGACATGATATTAGAGCAATGGTATCAAACATCACACAATAAAATCCCAAAGTGGTTGAGATTCATACAATTGAAATGAAAAATATAAATTTTTTTACATGCCTCAAAGGAAACCATGGATCCAAAGGCCACAACATTTAGGTATGCCAAAAAATGTTGCATTTTTGAATTCTCAAAATTTTATCACCTTCACCTAATTGGAATGGAAATAATTCATGGAACCACACACAAACTCAAGGGAAAAAGTGTCACTAATAAACTTTCAATCCCTAACCACTTGGAACCAATATCAAAATAAACCATGGCTAACTCTAAACAACAATCCATCCTAACAAAAATCAAACAAAAAATAATAATGAAAACATCCTTCCAACCATTGAAAACAACCATGAAAATGGAATTATCCATGTTATAATCAAAAGTTGGTTTATCATATTAGTTACAACCACAAAAACAACCTATGTTAATGCACAAAAATGAGCCCACTCTCATGCCAAATAACCAATCAACCACAAGGCACATGTAGTTACCAACCCAACCTATACTAAAACCCAATAATATGTTAGTTTAACCAAAAATTCTAAAAAAATAATAAAACATCCCACTTAATCAATAGGGGTAGATAAGTATACCTTAATTTATGTTCAATATTTTAACCAACCACCTTGCATGTGATCATGAAATCTCCTAAATAAGTCCCTAATGACACTCCTCACAACACCACTAAATCTCAACCATGTAATCCAACTAAAACCCTTGAAACAACCATATATACAAGTCAATAAGGGAATGATAATATTCTTTTTTCTAAAATATTAAACCTCTAAAAACCAAGCCAAGATTCTAAATTTGACTTTGTAGGACAACTCAAAAATGTTTGTGCCAAAAATACCTTATTTTAGGCTATCAAAGATGTCCCAATATGAAATATGGTTGTTCAAGAACTATGCCTAAAGAGATATAGTTAGAAAAATAAATATCCTAAGATAATCCTAGTGGTTGGTCAACTTGTTGATATCATGCATAGGAATATAGTCCCACCCAAATACTCTCACCCAAACAATCTAATTGTGAACATCCATGTATATGGTACCCTCATATAAAATACCTTGATATAATTAATAAGAGTCATAAATATAATGAAAAAATAAACCATGAAAAAAATTGGTCTAATAGGTCTATGTCCAACTCCCATCATTCTAAAAATGACATACATGTCCATAATTAAACCAAAAGGAGTTATAGAGGACTTAATCATTACAATAGATTTATGGTAATATCCATATCATTTTATCATCTTAAAACTCAAAGTAACCATAGGAGGATACACACTAGTCCTTGTAAGACCATGTCTATCCACAACTAATGTATTATTTGGTTGTAGTTTTGGGAAAATTCTAATTTATAACGGTAACACTACCAAGAAACTAGTTATCTATCCACCAACCCAACCCACAAGTGAAGAACAACCTAGATGTGTAGAAGATGAGGTAAAAAATAAAGTCTCAATACAAACCTTTCTCATAATAGAACACATCCCAATTTAAAAGACCAAAATGATGACACAATCATTTCAAATGTCTTATAAAATGCTTATCAGATTAGTCCACCTAAATACAACATGTTAAAATACCTACCATCTCCCCTCTCCAAATTTATTACAATAAATTAAACCAAAAATAGTGAGGGAGACATTTTTCATCAGCTAATAACACATAATTTTAGCCTTATCCCAATTGTTAGAATCCTAAAATCCATGGGATCATTATCCAAAAAATTAGAAATCCTACCTGGATGCCCTCTCAACATCAATAACAAGCTAAATTACAAATAATAAAATTATCTTGTGTCCATGATTCAAAAGCATAAAAATACTTTTACTTGGTACTATCATGATATGAGAGGCATCCACCCTGATCTATGCACCTGACACATCTATATCAAGGAGGAATGCAAACCCATCCACTAATCACAAACAATAATGAATCATGCTCTTAGTAATAGTCAAAATAAACATATAAAAACACCTAGATGTTGGATTTATTTATTTAATATCAAATAGTCAATGGGTTTCTCCCCTTGTAATTATGCCTAAATAAGGAGTAAAATGGAATATCTGTATAGACTCAAGAGATAAATGTAGCCATAAGGAAAAAGTAATTTCCTCTCTCTTACATTGATCAAGTGATTGAAACGTTGGTAGAAAATAGATACTTATCCTCTATATATGGATTTATTGGATATAATCATATTAGAATAAATATTGAGGACCAAGATAAAACTACATTCACATGTCCTTGGGGTACCTATGCATACTCTATATTTCCATTTGGATTATGTGATTATTTAGCCACTTTTCAAAGGGCTATTTTGAGCATATTTTCTAATTTATCCCATGACTGTGTTGAATTTTACATAGGTGACTTCACTATTTATAGAGACACATGATGAATTCATCTAGAATATTGATAAATTTATTAAACATTGACAAGATAATTGACAATCTTTGAGTCATGAAATTTTTTATATACAAATGAAGAAAGGAATAGTACTAGGACACCAAATCTCACCCATAAGAATATAAGTTGATCTTTCCAAGATAGAGGTAATAAAAAATACACCAAATCCATGAAAATAAAAATAACATTCAAAAGTTTTTAAGACATGCTGGTTACTATCATAGGTTTATTAAATATTTTAGCAGAACAATACCATCTTTGTTTTCTTTCTAGTGATGATGAATTTGTGTGGACTCCTACATGTGAAAGAATATTTCAGAAGCTAAAAAACCTACTGGTATAAAATCTATTTCTACATGGAATAGATTGGAAATTAACCTTACACATCCATATAGACATGATTGATAGCAAACTGGGAGCTATCCTAAGACATAAGGAAGGAGCCTTAAGTTATGCCATTTACTTTATCAGTAAAATAATTCAAGGCATAGAGATTAAATACACAATGAAAAATAATTTCTTGTAGTTTTCTATGCTATCAACAAATTAAAACATTACTAATAGGTTATGATGTTTTTTTACACACTAATCATGTTACCATTAGATATTTAATAAATAAACCAAAAGTTAGTGGCCACATAATTATATGGTTATTACTCTTGAAAGAGTTTAACATTAATATTGTAGATAGACCAAGTAAGGAAAACATAGTTTCATAATTTTTGTTATGATTAAAACCTTTTGAACATGGTCCTATTATAGATGTTTCTTTTATAGATGAACATATTTTTGTTGTATCTATTAACACTCTATTATTTGAAGACATTACTAACTATGTGCCTATAGGTCTACTTCCAAAAAACATCTCTCTAAAATAAAGATGTCTCTTGATTAAAAAAGTGGTCTATACTCATGGATATATAGGTATATCTTCTACACAAGCCCTGATATAATCATGCGTATGTGTAAAAGGTAGGATTAAGTAATGAAAATGATCTGATCATGTCATGATGAACTTTGTTGGGGAGATTTTTTTACTAAGAGGATAACCTCTAAGATATTGACCACATGATACTACTGACCCACCTTACACAAATGATCTATTGTATAACCTCAAGTGTGATCTATGCTAATGTATGGTGAAACCCACACGTTCTAATGAGATGCATCTATTAAATTAGTTGGTAATTGATCCTTTTTACAAGTGGGAGATTGATATTTTTGGCCCTATAGACCCAAAGTTTTATAAAAAGGAGTATATATTGATATGTATATATTAATTAACTAAATGGGTAAAAGTGAAATCACCAATACATGAAAGAAATTATAAAGTTTTAGATTTTATATATGAAGAGATATTCACTAGATATGAAGTACCAAGAGAAATAGTTACAAATAAAGGAACATAGTTAACATCAAACTTGATTATAGCCTTAGTATGTGAGTCTAAGATTTGTCACAAGAAGTCTACTCCCTATCACCCTCAGTCTAATGGACAAGTGAAAATTAGGAATATAGAGTTACTAAGTAATCTCACCAAAATATTTTTAATACTCTACATATATTGGGAAACATTTCTTCCTAAAGTTTTATGTGCATGTTAAACAACATGGAATACTACCACTTGGTTTACATAATATGATCTAGTCTACGGAAATAAAAATGTTCTTTTCAAAGAATTAGAGATCAAAACCTTGAGGATTACCCTTAAACTTAGCCTTAGATTCACTATAATATATAAGGAGAGGATAATGTAACTAAATACATTATATGTGTTCCAAAGAGAGGCATTACAACATATTGAGATAATGCAACAAAATTGACTGAGATGGCATACAAGTTTATCAAGTATAGAGAATTACAACAAGGAGATTGGGCCCTCTTTATGAAAAAATGTACAAGGACCATAAAGGTAAGTTGAGAAAAAGGTGGCTTGGTCCTTATGATATTGAGAAAGTATTTAAAAATGAAGCTATTAAGCTAAGAAGAATTGACATAGTAAATTAGTTAATGGTCATTGTCTCAAGATATATAATAAACCACTCTCCAAGGAAACACTTATAAAGAATATTATTGAATAATAAAAACCTTTAATAGAGATATAATTGGTAGTTAAACACACTCGTCTTACACAATAGACCTTTAATAACTTTGATAAAATCCCACACAAAAATTGTAACTCACTCTCACTTTCAATGGATAAAGTGTAAGAATGATATGTCAACTCCATTAATTTTTTATGTTAGATTGGATAGGGAATCAATAAAAATTATAACTATAAAAAATGGTGGTTAGTTAGAGTTAAAAAGAAAAGAAAGGAAAATAAATAAAATCAATAATGAAAACCTTTAGGTATTGTTGGAAGCCTTGGTCAGAAAACTAGTTTAATGGCTGAGAAATGGCTGAATCAAAGGCCTTGAGTTGAAAACTAGCTTATTAGCTACTCAAGGGAAAAATTTAAAAAAGAAAAAGGAAAAAAATATAAAAGTTAGAGAAGTAAAAATAGAAAAACAAAGTGTTAAATACCTTTGTGTTCCCTTCTCTTTCATCCTAACACCTCCATAAACCTTGTACATATTCTGTAAACATCTCTATTCAACTATATTAACTTGTAGCTTGTGATACATGTTGTATCTGTAGACACTAAATTTGATTTATATAGAACCTCAGTCTTATATACTTGGTAAATACCTATCATGGCTACACCTTTTAGTTCTAAGATCTTCCCACTACTAAAAAGGGTCTTCCCACTGTCAAAAGGCTTACATTCACTACATATTTATACCAACTTATTTATTGCTTATTCTGACCACTATTATATTTATGACTATGCATTATATACTTTGAAATTTTTTATAAACATAATAATTATCATTTTATATTAGTTTTAGACCTATACCTATTTAACTTCCTAGACACTTACGTCCCATCTAGATGCCTACATTGATGCATGTGTCACTTTTATAACTAAGTGTCTAGTGCCCAAAATTCATCCAATACACACACACACACACACTCACACTATGTGTGTGTGTGTGTAGAGACATTCACACACACAAGATCAAATCTCGTTTATTCCTCACCTAGAAAATATTGGTAACTCACAAGGTAATTTAGAAAGAGCACTCAATCATGCATTTAGGTGAAAAATACACCATATTCATCCCTATTTCCCTATCAGGAATAGGAGACATATTCCCATAGGTCTAAAATACTTAAGGAGAATCCCATGAGACATATTTTACAAGTTAAAAGCTAGGTAAATACATGTAATTTATTATCACACATTGCATCCTTATGTACACAAATCCAAAATGTAGAGGAAAAATAAATAAGTATGAGGCCCTCTTTAGATTATTGGTTATGTAGGCAACACCTATTGATAGAGGGGTCTTTGGTCTAGCTCAACACTATGTGCCCACTAACCCATTTTTTCCACAGTCACTCCAAGGGTGAAAAATATAGGGTTTGATCATTTGATGAAAAGTGATATCCTGTAGATGTGATCTTAAGACATAAGAGGAAAGGTGACCAAAAACCCAAAAATATATAAATGGTCATACTTAAATCTTGTCATTATTTCATACTAGACACTTTCATCCAATTCAAATAATAGCATCGACATAACTATCTAGATCCAATGCAAGCATCTGAGGCCATAGAGTGAATAAATATAGAATCTAATGATTTTTCTAGGAGCCTAATCTAGTCCACTTCTAGCCTATTTCAACCCAAATATGCATGCACATAGTAAACCAACCAAGTACTCTTGTTTCTAATTTATTGCAATATCAATCAATATCTATAATTTTTATTTTTGGCATATATAAGTATTATAAATTTAGAATATTATTTATCTAAGTTTTCAAACAAATTGGTTTGCTATAGATATGTTTATCACCCTTGTGTTTATTTATTTATATATTATTAACCCTAGACAACCTCACCTATCTAAATTTAGGGTTAAACATTTGGTGAACATGACCTATTAGTCTTATTTTGCAAACCTATATTTATCTAGGGTTTTCAACTTCCTAGGAATTTAGTTTTTTGTGATTGATTTTTAGATCTAAATCTTTACCCTAGGATTTTACCCTCCTCTTGTTGTCAACATTCATGTTCATACACTTACAAGTTTCTTCTTCCTTGATTGGTGAATTTATACCTCAAAATAGATCCATTTCAAAACTCCTCAAAGGTATTTTCTACTTGGGTTAGTATATTTCAGAACCTTTTTTTGTTCCCCCAAATTTTTTATGGATTTTTTTAATTTTTAATATTTACTATATTTAGTAAACATTGACATATAAGGTAAATGGTGTACTTATTTTATAATTAATTTTTGGGTTTCATAAAAAAATAATATTTTATTCCAAACCATCTCTTATATCTTGTAAATAAATTACTATTTTATTGTAATTATTGATTATTTATTATAAATATTCCAAGGTTTTGCTTGTGAAGCATTCCACATTATTTGGTTTGTTTATGATTCATAATAGATCAATTTAAAATTTCTTCAGAGTTTTTTCATATTTGGTTGATATATTTTTTATTTTTTGTTTTCCAAACTATTTTATGGATTTTACAAATTTAGTATTTTACTATTTTTAGTAAATTTAGACCCATAGGTTATACACTATACGTTTGCTTCCCTATTTTTATGGGTTTGTCTCATTTCATATTTTTATGAAAAACCTTATTTTATATTTAAAAAATTATCAATCAATCAATTTATATGGATTTATCTTCATTTGGCACATTGGGGTGACCCTGTCCATTGGTCTCCAAACACTAACTTGCCTAGGATCTTTTGATTTTATTGATTACTATAATTACTTAGCTTTAAATTTAATTTTCATGATTGATTGTTTCCTAGCATTTTTATATATCTTATTTACTATTATAATATTAGTCCTTAGAATAGTTACAATGGCTAAAAATAGCTTCTCCCTCATCCTAACCTTAAGGAGGGTGAGATATACCATCTTTCTAGCCAATTCCATGCTATCACTTCATCAAGTGGTAACTTGGCCCATCCTATAATGCCAAAATAGGTATGCAACAAACCCTTCCTAAATCCTTAGATGGTACATGTATGCATAATCAATCCAAATTAATTAGGGATTGTGCTTATGAATCCTTAAAATATCAATTCATCTTTATTAGTAAGTTAATATAAGAGTTACAAAAGAAAAATCATTATTTTAGTTCAAAGGTGACATCATTTAAAATTTAGATTACACATCTAAAAAATAAAAAATTCATTAGTTTTAATCATATGTTTGCATCTTCATCTAGAAAGGTTTCATAACCAAATGAAAAGATACCAAAAAATACATCTAAAATTAGTGATTCAAGTATTATACTAAAGGATAATAAGATTCAAACTGAAATCCTAAGAAAAATGATTTGAGACAAAGTGATCCAACTACCTCCTATACATCTTATAAGGATATCCAAATAGTATTATGCATATCATAGAATGCATGGGCATAATACAAATTATTGATTTGCATTAAACATTGAAATTCATAGTCTCATAGATAGTGGTGATCTTATCATTGATACATCACTTAAGCAATCCAATCACATTATGAGTACTTCTACTAAAACACAAGTGAAAAGAAATAGTTACCAAAAGATAATTCAGAGCAAGATAAGGGTCAAAATGAAAAAAAAATACAGAAAATACCATTACCAAAGGTACTAGAAATTATAAATGATTATGATAGTAATGATACTATTCCTAATATAAATATGACAAATAAACAGTTGAGCAAACATTATTTTGATCTGATTGATAACTTACCACATAATATATTCATACCTATAGGTTCTGGTAGATATAAACTAAATCCAGCTCTAAAATGTATAGAACCAAATATAGATAAAGGAAAGGAAAACCATATAACTCAGGGTGTTCATAAGGTATTAAAATTTGAGGTACATACAGATACACTTAATAATATACCATAAAAATCACAACTACAATATGGGGAAGTACATTATTCATATACATATAATCAAATGAACATATTACATGTTCAAGAATAACCTAAGAAGTTACATCTTTACTATACTAATAACAAAGAAGTTTGGTATGATATTGATGATACTTATTATGCAACATATGAATGTAACACACATGATACATAACCTTTAGAGAGGCATATCATTTATGATTACATTGGATACTAGTATCAACTTTACTTGTACATAACACCATTAATCAAATATTCCAAAAATAGAAAAAAATTATAACATTCAAAAATCCAAAAAAATTAGCATTTCTATATTTTATTAGCTTCATGGCATATATGTTGGTGGTTACATGTTGGTAGATAGAATATTATTTTATTTTTATATACACCCATTTGTTTCATGCATATTTTGAGTATGATAAAGGTATACCCAGACACATGATATATGCACATATATATATGTTGGGCCTTCCCTCTACTCACATCATTAGTACATTGGGTTCATCCTCTTCTTTGATCATGATACATCTAGGTTGTATTATTCTAATATCATTTTCTAATATCATGTTTTAACTTATATAATTACACATGCCTTTATCCATGATTATATATTTCATAGTGTACTCGATATGTTATGTACTAAACACTTTTAGCTAACACATATATCTGGTGGCTAATATGATATACTTATGTTGATTGATTATGATTCTATGCTTTCTTTTTTTCACTTCCTTGATTGTCTTTCCTTAATTAATATTGTCTTGATTTGTATTAATTTTTCAATCAATTGAATATGCTCAATTTATTGTGGCCCCTAAGCTTGTGCTTATTTTTTTTTAAAATTTGAATATGTCATTTATTTTTATATGAGGATATTTGAACATGTTATTCTATGCTTTGTGGAAACTTTAATAAGTCATTTCCATTAAATTGTGTGACATTTGAACATGTACCTTGTATGAGGTCTCCTTGGACCATTGACTTTTGTTTTGATTTTGAGTGCTTTTGTGTGTTTACTTGATTGTGTTTAACACTAAAACCTATATTAGGGAATACAGGGTTAAAGGGGATAGAGATAGCCTACGGTGCAAGGGTGATAAACTATATCTATAACATGCCAATTATTTGTGAAACTTAGGTAGATCATATACTAAATTTATTATGTTGAGAGATGATAAAAATGGAAAGTAAAACTATGCTACATATTTGTAATGATAAATAAATAGGATAATTAACTAGATCTAAAGTTAATATAGATATGGATCTAGAATAAGTAGGAAGCATACTAGGAGAATATTCTAGAATAGTCACCAAATTTTGGATTTTATACCTATTTAGACATGGATAATTATGTTAACCTAAGATAGTTATGTTAACACTAATGTCTGGATCAGATGTAGGTTTTTTATATAGAATACATACTAAAATAGGATGCAACCACCTAGATGATTTTGAAACCACCTAAATGGAAAGTAAAACTATGATATATATTTGTAATGATAAATAAATAATATAATTAATTGGATATAATTCTAATATAGATCTAGATATATAATAAGTATGAAGCACACTAGGAGAATATTTTGGAATAGTCACCAAATTCTAGATTTTATGCATATGTAGAATTTTCAGAATCTAAAACTGGTTTGAATTTTATAATATTAGGGATATATTACATAGCATGTGAACCTTATATATATCTAATGTTGGATCCATGTATAACAATAGTACTAATGTATAGAATGTTACCATAAATGTGTATCTAAATCATATAACTATGTGTTTTAACCAATTTTGAAATTTGAACAAGTGTGGATGGTATGTTACCATAACATGCCCTCACTATATATGGATAAATATTAAAATTGATTTAAGTGCCAATGTGGATGACATGTTTCTAAAACATGCTCCCACTATAATTTGGGTAAGCTAAATAGTAAATAAGTGTGGAGAACATGTTTTTAAAACATGCCTCCATTGTATATCTAAAACTATGAATGTGTGGAAGCCATGTCTCTATGACATGACCTCATTGTATTTAAAACTATGAATTTGTGTAATCTATTCCTCTATGTCATGCCCCCACTAATATAAATTGGAAGTCACCTCACCTCAAAAGGTTAAGATAACCATATAATTATGAATGTAGCATGTATCATATATGAGAACATGTTTAGGTAAATTTATCATTGAAGCACATATAATGTGATGACATTAAGGTCTAAGGTGAATTATAAATATCATAAATATGTTTATATAGTAACAATATAAGCTAAATAAGAAAATCAAGCACACACATAAGAGCACTCAAAATCAAGTCAAAAGGAAATGGTACAAAGAGACCACAAAAAATGGGCATGTTCAAATGCCATACAATCTAATGGACATGACTTAATCAAATTTACATAAAATTAGGAAATGACATATTCAAATATATACATACAACAAGTAGTGGCATTCAAATTTCAAATAGGCAAACAATTACATGGGGGCCACAAATAATGGACAATATACAAATGCTCAATAGACAAGACAATAACAAGGCAAGGCATTCAAGGAATTTCATAAAATAAATCACAATAAAATGACATACACATATCATAGTATCCTATGGATATAATGTATTAAAAAAAATGTTAAGTACATAGCATATCAAGTACATTGTGAAATTTATAAGCATGGATAAAGTCATGTGTTATTACATATATAAGCTCAAACATGATAATGTAAAATGACCATATAATGATATAAATTGGAAGTATCATGATCATAGAGGGAAATACCAACACATGTATGTATGATTGTATCATATTCAAATATAAGTGTGAAAAACATGTATGTAGAAGTAATTGATATGTTATCCATCACCATGGAACTAACACATGGATACCCAAGAACTAATGAAATATGTATATGTCAAAATATATTTGTATTTATGATTTTATTTTTATTTTTTTGGTTTGTGTGTGTGTGTCTATACATATGTGTGAAAAATTCTCACATAATATATTTATTCAAGTTCATAATGTTCATTGGGATATTTAGATGTTTGCCTTCAAGTGTATCAAGGTGGTATACACATTTTCCCACTTTTTATGTAATTGTAAATGGTCCCAATTAATTTGGTTTGAAATTTACTTTCTTATATTTTATGTATTAGTATTATTTTCATTTTATTTTAGTACCATGTTACCCACAATAAATTCACATGGCTGAACCTTTTTATTATATGCTCACTTAATGCGATCTTGATAAAATTGTAAGTGTTCAGTGGTCTATGTGTATTTTTCACTCAATTTTTATAATTGATGCAATACATTTTCATGGTATTCATTATCTTTGATAATGTATTTGAGATAAACATTAAAGGAAGGTATCTCTAGTTTAATTGGTATAACTACCTCTATACCATATACCAAAAAATAAATTGTAGCATGAGTATGTGTGTGAACACTAGTGCAATATGCCCATAAAGCATACACCATATGTTGGTGCCAATCATTATTGTATCATTTAATTATCTTGTCAAGTATATTGACAATAATATAATTTTATTTGCCTTTGCCTTTCCATTAAATTATTGTTAATGAGTCAGAGATAAGGTATGCATAATTTTATATTCACTTTAAAATAATTTTACCATCTTATTTTTAAATGATGATCCATTATTAGAAATAATACCTGAAGGTATGCCAAAGTGAGAAATACTGACCAACCAAGTGTAATTTATTCCACCCATTTTGTAAAATATTCTATAACTATTATTATGAATTTGTGTCCACCAATAGATATAAGATTTGTCTTTCCAATTAGATCAAAACTCCATAAAGAAAATGCCATGGTGAAATAATAAACTGCCACTCATGTGATAGTGCATGATTCAAATTGATATATTTATGGAATTGTAAACAAAATTTTGTATGTTAAATACATTATTATTCCATGGTAGGAAAATAATAACCTTGGTGTAATAGTTTTTTAGACATGGCCCATCCAATGAAATTCCCACCAAATTTATTGTCATGCATTTTTAAGAGTGTAGTGAGAGCTTCACAATTGTTTAAACATCAAAGTAATTATCTGTGAAATTTTTTTTTGAAAAAATCATTGCCAATAATAACATGATGAAGTACATCAAATTATGACTTGTGATTATCATTACATGTAAATTGGTCTAGTATGTAAGTATAATAGAGGAAATTTCAAGTATCATTGTACCTTTTTGTGTTTGTAGAACTGCAAGTAATAGCAAGATTAACCAAGGCATCTATTTTATCAGAAGAAATGAAAGGATCCTATAACTATCATATGGTTAAATTGGGTTCACCAAAATTTTAAACATAAAATATATATTATGGAATATAGGGTTAAAGGGGATAGAGATACCTTAGGGCACATAGATGATAAAATATCTATATAATAGGATAATTATTTATGAAACTCATAGATAACATATACTAAATCTATTATGATAAGATGTGCCAAAAATGGAAAGTAAAACTATGTTAGATATTTTTAATGAGTAATAAATAATATACTTAGATGGATTTGATGTTAATACCTATCTAGATCTATAACAGGCAGGAAGCAGATTGGAAGAATTTTCTAAAATAATCACCAAATTATAGATTTTGTATTTCTGTAGCCACAGACACTTGCATCAGCCTAGGACAATTTTGTCAATGATAGTGTCTATATAAAACATAGGTGTCATATATGGAATACCTAGTGGAATAAGATGTGATCATCTAGATGCTTTTGGATTTTTCTTCACCTTCACTCTTGTTTATTTAGATTTGGGTCATAGACTGTTGCTCCTTATCAAATAAAAAAATCTTAGTCTTCATCCTCATAGTGGCTATGGGAAAAATGGGTTAAGGGGAACATGGTATCAAACTATCCCAAATACACCTCTATCAATGATCACTACCGACATAAACAATACTTTGAAGAGGGCCTCAAACTTATGTAGTTATCCCCTATATGTTGGATTGTGTGTGAATCATATAATATGTGATAAACATGTACAATAATGACCTAGCTTGTAACTTTGTAAATATAGCTCCCGGTATTCTATTTTAGTAATCAAAACATGTAGATGTGTTTTACCTATGATTGATATGGAAATAGGAGAATATAAGGAATCTTTGATCACTTGAATGATTGATTGAATGTTTTTGGTAAGTTTCTTAGTGAGTAGGTGATGGAGGAACATCAAGTGAGTCAATGTGTTCAAGTATGTTTTTGATCATTATGGGTACAGTTTGATGTTATAGGTCTTGTGTGGACATATTGAGGGTGATATAAGTCATTATTTGTCCTAGTATTGGGTGTTCTTTTAATTAGGAGAGTTTCCTACCAAAACAACATTTTAAAAAATTGAATTATGTCCTTTGTTTTGGAAAGCACTTGGTGATATAGTTTTGAATTATAATGTTTGTAATTTATCCTTGAGGTTATATGTTATCATATCTAGGTATGTGTGGGTAATATAAATGTATAATTTAATGTACTTCAAAATCAATAAGGAAGTGTAACTACCCCTTCATTTGTGGAGGTGGCCAAGAGGAAGGCAATTAGTAGTTATGTGATTTTAAGAATGTAAAAGGAAACATATATGTTAGAGAGTTTTTGGTGTGTGTAAATAAAGTAATATTATGAGTTTAGGATATAAGTTGAAGTAGGTAATATAAGAATGAAGAAAGAAAAGAAGTTGCAATCCTGTTCATGAAGGACAAAATTGGAAATGGACTGTATGACGTAAATATATCTCTTTGAAAGCAATAAATATTGAGTGTTTTATGTGATACATTATTTATTTTTTATTTTTAATGTGTTTTATATATGATTCATAGTGGTTTTACATAATATTTAGATTATAACAAAGGTTGCTTTGCAAGAGTGTCTTAGGACTGCATTAAGGTTGATGAAGAGACAATCAGAAAGAGGAAAGATTATACAGTCATGAAACTTGTCTATTATAAAAAATAAGGTAAGATAGATATATTGAGTTTTATTTATCCATATACAAGTTTTATGTTATTATATGTTACCCTATAGGTTATTTTCAACATTA
Source organism: Torreya grandis (assembly GCA_037957365.1). Taxonomy (NCBI): domain Eukaryota; kingdom Viridiplantae; phylum Streptophyta; class Pinopsida; order Cupressales; family Taxaceae; genus Torreya; species Torreya grandis. The sequence continues at coordinate 704,885 of JARHVA010000365.1, read as the reverse complement.
CAGTTTGCATACCCTGTGTAGTTTGACATAGTCAAGGTAGGAAAGGTGATGTTTTGCATGTATTATGGTTTGATGAAGAGTCAACCATTTTAAAAGAGTTATGTTATGATGATACATAAAATTTATATGTGATATAAAATTTAGATAAGTTTAAAAACTCAAATTAACCCATTGGAAGCAATCTCAACTTATGAAAGCTCTGTTCTGAATAAGATAGTCAACAAAACCTTATTTAGATGAATGAATAATGCTTTGTATAAAGTTTTTGTGATATGAATATGGATTATAAATATACATGAAGGAATAAAAACCAATTAAGGATTCTTTTAAGACATCAGGTAAGTTTAATTTCATTCAAACCCCTATTTAAGATTACACAGTCAAACTATGTTAACAAAAAGCTATCAAAGTCCTGTTTAGAGCATGAATAGGGATGGATCAAGAAGATTTTAAGGTTGTAAGAGTTGTAAAAAAGTGAGAGATACCTCATATAGGTATTATTAATATTTTAAATTGTTTCAAGGTATGTTAAATCAATTTTTATCCCTCTCGGGCTTGATAAAGTCTATAAAAACCCTAATTTGGGGTTAAAACTAAAAAGTGGGATATCTAATATTTGCACCAGTGGAATTAGGTGAGATTTGGTAGTTTGAAGGATATTTGCATGAAAAATAATATTTTTCAAGTTTTATATTGGTATGATTTCTATTCATGTAGATATAGGTGACTATGTGTACAAGGAGAGCAAATAGACCTAATTAGGTCTGAGCAAGTGTGAGAAAAGGTATCTAAAAGAGGATTTATTCCATAAAAATTCATGGAAAGATCATATAGGATACAGGATGTTAGATAATGTATTTTTATATAAATATTAAATTTTACCTATTTGTATAATGTAAATTTATTAGAAAAAAGGCTACAAGGGATAATGTATAAGGGAATGGAGATAATGTATTTTTTATATAAATATTAAATTTTACCTATTTTTATAATGCAAATTTATTAGAAAAAAGGCTAAAAGGGATAATGTATAAGGGAATGGAGTTGCTTAAGGAAGCTTAGAGAAAGAATAAAGATTGGGGTCAAGATGAGACAAGTAAGTTATGACCTAAGAATCCTATAGAAGGATTTCAAATGTGTTCAAGAAGTAGAAAAGGGGAATTTAGAGTAGAGAGAATCAAGAAGGGAGAGAAAGTGAACTATAAAGAGAAGACAATAAAAAGATATTATAAGAAAGATAAAGTGAATAGACTGAGATATATGAAGGATCTACATGAAAAGAATAAGTCAAATAATCCTTGTTATAGTATCATACATAAAAAGGATGACAAACTCAGGAAGGATTTGATAGATAAGAAGAGATTTTGAATATTGCATGCAAGCTTTATGCTTGTTGGTGTCAGAGATGGGTTAGAAAATAATGAATAGGTATTTACATCATTTGGTATAAGAGAAACAAGTTCATGGTAAGAAGAGAAATTAAGTCATCAAGCACAAAAAGGTAAAAGTTTGTTTGTTTTTCATGTTGAGTTTTGTTATGTTCATGTAAAGTGTTAAGGTGTGAGTGAGAGGTAAGAGAGATTGGTAGCCAACCTTGAAGCTAGTAAGGCTTGTTGAGATAAATAGATTTTTTTGAAAGCTCAAGAGAGAGATATAGCTCAAGAGAGAGATTGAAGAGAGATAAATGTGTCCTTGAAAAAGGTCATAGAGAAAGAGAGATTCAAGTGAGAGGTCGTGAGTGACAAGGAAGAGGAGGCTTGTCAAAGAGGAATATGTCCAAGAGAGACCAAGAGATAAGATGAAGATAGTGAAAGATAAAATAAAATAGGGCATGAGAGAGAAGATATACCACAAGGAGATGAAGGAGAAATAATATACCAGGAAGGGAGAAATAGAAAAAGAAATGTAAGAGGTGAGGTAATAGCTAGATGAGTTGTTGATCATAGTGGAGAAAATGAGATGAAGTGATAACCTATGTTGTGGATGGGTCATGATAAATAAGCCAATCAAGTGGCCAACCAAGATACCAATGAATAAAAGGAATATGAAAGCCAAGTGATAGGAAAGGGAGCAGAAAATTTTGATATGTAAGTGACTTAAGAGAGAAATGCAAATGCTTTGGTTGAGAGGGCAACATAGAGAACAAGTGGATGAAGATAAATAGTACTTTGAGGAGGATGTGATGAAGTTGAGTGAAGAAAAATAAGATAGAGGTAGCCAACTAGGTGATGAGAAAGGAAACAAAGAAGAAGTTTAGTTTTAAGTCTTCATTAAAGGCTTGGAAAGAGAGATACAAACCAATGAAGAAGGTATGTAATTTGACTGCAATTTTGTTTATGTGAGTCAAGAATAATTAGAGAGAGAGTTAACATCCTTAGAGAGATTTTTTCATGGTGATATGGTGGTGAATGAAGAGTAAGTATAGGCTTTAGTAGTTGAGGACCTCATGAAAGAGAATAAAGGATAACAAAAGGGAGCAATGATGGTAGTAGTACATCATGTTAAAGACATAGAGCCTTATGGAGGCTTGAATCTAAATAACACAATAAGAAGGAAATAAATTATCTTAGATTTTAATGCAATCATGGTGATGATAGTATGAGAAGATGAGAATATAGGTGTGTAAATAATATGTGATAACATACACAACCCATATGATAGAGGCAAAGAATAAATAATGAGTGAACATTAAGTGCTAGTCAGAACAAACAAGCAGTGGAAGTAAGGAAGTAAGATAGTCTTTGATAGAGGAAAGTTTGAGAGTAAATAATAAGAGTAGTTGAAGCATGGATAAAAAAAAGAGAAGGATTATAAAAGAGACATGAATTGGAAGACTAGGAAGAAGAACACATTAGTTTGTTTGAGCCAATTTTCGTTCTTGCTTAGGAGTATAATGTAGGGGCATCAAGTGAGTTAATGTGTTCAAGTATGTTTTTGATCATTATGGGTTTGGTTTAATGTTATAGGTCATGTAGGGACCCAATGAGGGTGATATAATTCATTAGTTATCCTAGTGTTGGGTGTTCTTTGGCTTGGGAGAGTTTCCTACCAAATAACCATTTTAAAAATTTGAATTATGTCCTTAGTCTTGGAAAGCATTTGGTGATATAGTTTTTAAGTCTAATGTTTTTAATTTATCCTTTAGGTTATAGGTGGTCCTAGTTAGGTATGTGTAGGTACTATCAATGTACTTCAAAATTAATAAGGAAGTGTAACTTCCCCTTCATTTGTGGAGGTGGCTAAGAGGAAGGTAGTTAGTAGTTATGTGATTTAAAGAATGTAAAAAGAAATATACATGTTAGATATTTTTTGGTGTCAATAGATAAGGTAATAGTTGGAGTTTAGTATATAATTTGAAGTAGGTAATAGAATAATGAAGCAAAAAAAGAAGCTCAAGTCTTGTTAATGAAGGACATGATTGGAAATAGACTATATGATGTAAATATATCTCTTTCAAAGTAATAAAGTTTGAGTATTTTGTGTGATAAATTCCTTATTTTTCATGTGTAACATGTTTCTTGTATGATTCATAGTGTTTTGACATAATATTTAGATTAATACAGAGGTTACTTTGCAAAAATGTCTCAAGACTGTGTTAAGGTTGATAAAGAGACAATCAGAAAGAGGGAATATTCTAAAATCATGAAACTTATCTAGTAGAAAAAAAAATTTAAGAGAGGTATATTTAGTTTTATTTACCCATATTAAAATGTTATGTTTTTATATGTTATTCTATAGGTCATTTTTAACCTTACAGTCTGCATACCCTCTGTAGTTTGACACTGTCAAGGTAGGAAAGATGATGTTTTATGTGTCTTAAGGTTTGATGAAGAGTCCAATATTTGAAAAGAGTTATTTTATGGTGATATATACCATTTATATGTCTTTTAAATTTTAGAGAAGTTGAAAAACTCAAATGAACCCGTTGGAAGCACTCTCAACCTGTGAAAGCTCTATTCTAAGTAAGACAGTCAACAAAACCTTATTTAGATGAATGAATAACACTTGTATAGAGTTTTTATGATATGAAGATGGATTAGAAAGAAAAATTAAGGAATAAAACACATTTAAGGAGTATTTGAATACATCAAGTAAGTTAAGTTGCAATCAGACCCCTATTTAAGCTTACACATTTAAATTATGTTAACAAAACGCTGTCAAAGTCCTATTTAGAGCATGACTAGGGATGTATCAAGATGATTTGAAGGTTTTAAGAGTTTTAAAAAAGTGATAAATAAATCATACAATTATTATAAACATTTTAAAGTATCCCAAGATCTATGAAATCATTTTTGAGCCCTCTCGGGCTTGATACAGTCTTTAGAAACCCTAGTTTAGGGTTAAAATAAAAATGTGGGATATCTAACATTTTCATCAATGGAATCATGTGAAATTTAGTATTTTGAAGGATATTTTCATTTAAAATAATATTTTTTAGGTTTTAGAGTTTTATGGCATCCATCTGTATAGATACAACTGACTATGTGTACAAGTGGAGCAAGGAGACCTAATTAGGTCTGAGCAAGTGTGAGAAAAGGTATCTAAAAGAGGAGTTAGTCCATGAAACATCATGGAGAGATAATATAGGATATAGGGTGCCATATAATGTATTTTTTTTCTAAATATTTAATCATACCTATCTATAAAATGCAAATTTGTCAGAAAAAAGGCTAAAAGGGATAGTATATAAGGGAGCAGAGTTACATAAAGAAGCTTAGAGAAAGAATAAGGATTGGGGTCAAGATGAGACAAGTAATTTGTGACCTAAGAAGAATATATAAGTAATTCACATGTGTTTAATAAGTATAAAATGGGAATTGAGATTAGAGATCATAAATAAAGGAGAGAGAGAGTGAACTACAAAGAGAAGACAATAAGAAGAGATTTCAAGAAAGATAGAAGTGAATAAATTGAGATATATGAAGGATCTATAGGTAGAGAGAATAAGTTGAATCCTTGTTATAAGATCATGAATAAAAGGATGATAAAATTAGGAATGATTTTATAGATAAGAGGAGTTTGTAAATATTGCATGTAAACTTTAATCTTTGTAGGTGTCAGAGTTGGGTTAGCAGAGAGTGAAATAGGTCTATGCATTAATAGGTAATAAGTTTCTAGGTGAGGAATAAATGAGGGTTTATATTATATTTATAATAATCCATATAGAGAATAAATCACATTAAAAAACTTAGACCATCCATTAGATATACATTTCATTTATAAATTAGATGAATTTTAGGGCACTTGACATGTATATTAGATCAGGAAACCTACATCAAAATAGGTGTCTATCTAAGACACAAGTGTCTAGGCAAGCAAGAAAATATGTATATGCTAAAAATTGTAAATGCATAAGATTAAAATGTTTTAATCATTATAAAAAATATAGAAGGCCTAGGTCATCAACATAATATTGATTAGACTAAGAGATATGCCAAGGGGCATGAGACATAGTAGATGCAAGACTTGTGAAAGAAAGAAAGGTATATAAATGAGAGGAACAACCAAAGTTTTATTTTTCCAAGTGTATAAGAAAGAGGTGATATATAATTTATAAATAGTGTCTATATATCTGATAATGATCTTATATTTTTACTCTCTAGATGTTTTCATGATTCACATCATGCATGTTAGGACTTGATGTAATCACATACTATGTATGCCATAACTATATCTAAATAAACATGATACTACTATATGCTACATGATATATACATATATTATATAATTATTTTATCCTTTTGAGGTAAGTTAACTATAAGTTTTGACTTCTTTTCACCTCAAAAGGGGGGCATACCATTGGGGGCATGTCATACAGGCATGGATTCCATGTTTTCACAATTTCATATTATAGTAGGGGCATATTATGGAAACATGTTCTCCACAATTACACTTATTATATAATATATATAAATTGGGGGCATGTCATGGGAACATGTCCTTCACACTTGAAAAATTATAAAATTTGACCAATATTTGAAATTATATGATTCAGATATAATTTATGGTAGAATTCTATATATCAGTACCATTATTATACCCATGTTTCAGCTTGAGACATATATGAGGTGCATATGCCATGAAAATGGTACCTAAAATTACAAAATCAAAATTATTTTTCATAATTCAAATACTATTATGGACTATTATCATATATAGGATGGAGTTTTATAAAATTTTATTGACCAATCTACTATAGTAGTTGGTTAACATTTTGACAAGTTTGAGGGGATTAAATCACTCAATATTACAAAGTTTACAAGTTATACTTGATTAAATAATCTAACTTAACCATATTTATATGATGGAGTGATTAAATCATCCACCCTCACTATATATATAGTGTGATTTGATTGGATCACTTACACTCACCAGGTTATAAGTATGATTGGGTTTCTTGATTGAGATAAGCTCAATGACTATGTTGAAAATCACCTTTCCACCAAGGTTGGGGGAATATTGTCATCAAATATCTCTCTCTCTCTCTCTCTCTCTCTATATATATATATATATATATATATGATTGGGTTTCTTGATAGTGATAAGCTCAATGACTATGTTGAAAATCACCTTTCCACCAAGGTTGGGGGAATATTGTCATCCAATCTCTCTCTCTCTCTCTCTATATATATATATATATATATGTGCACTTTCTATTTTCCAAATTATCCTAATATCAGGTCCAAGGATTCATAATGAAACATATCTTCAAATTAAATTTTTAAAAGGCAATATGGTTTCATCGATACACAGGTGTACTCCTAACCTTTCTCACTTTAATTTCAATAATTTCATTTTTTTAATTTATAGATTATATGAAATTATAAAATACTATAACATGATCTTGGTTGCAAGTTAGTCACTAGAAAATCACTCAAGTTGGGCTCATACAAAGACAGGGTGTGTTATACAAACTCAGGTATGCATTTATTTTACTTTAGATTAATAATTTCATCACTAGATTAAATTAAAGGGGGGGGGGAATGTATACACTAAATCTAAATTATATAACACCTTAGTCTTGTATACAGAGAAAATATATATCATGGTTACACCCTTCATTTAAAATACAATCCTATTGTCAAAAAGATCAGATTTACTATCTTTTTGTGACAAATTGCTTATCTCTTAGCCTGACCACTGTTATTATAATGACTAGGCCTTCTATACTAATAAAAATTATATAGACATAATCATTATACTTATCTACTAGTTTTAGACTTGTACTTATTTTATAAATTTCTTGACACTTACATCTTAGCTAGATGCTTATGTTGACGTAGGTGTCCCTTTTCCAACTAAGTGTCTAGTGCCCAAAATTCATCTAATTTATAAATGAAATGTATCCTTATAGTTGGACTAATTTATTTAGTGTGAGATATTTTAAAAATGTATTTATATACATAAAATATCAACCCTAATTCATTCATTACCTAAAAAATACTAGAAACTCATAATGAAAATTAATACAAGCATCTAATCAAGCATTAAAGTGAGAAAAATTTCTATATTCATCCCTATTTCCATATTATACATAGGATAAGTATCCATATAGGTATGAATTAATAAAGGATCACCCCATGAGCCATATTTTATACATTACAAGCTAGGTAACTATATATTCTTGATTATCATACATTGCATTCTCTATGCATTGCCTTCATGGTTGATAGTCTTCAATGAGCCTCTTGGGCATTGAGATGGAGTGGTAGAGGATAATTCAACCTTAATTGACCCCATTAAAAGCATGATCACACCATTTTATCAAACAAATATTCCATTTTTATAGTTATAAAGGTGAAATATGCTTGAATCAGCCCTTATGGGTCATTAAAGAGCCTCTTTCCCCTTGTGCATGTTGACTAAGCCAAAGAAAATTGCTCCATCCTCCATGATGACCATGAGAAGTTTGTATACTTTAATTTATGAGGAATTTATAGAGGTGTAATGACCCTGTATTAACTCCTTCAACAACCCTCTATGCTAAAGTCACTCCAAAAGTGAGGAAGTTAGGGTTTCATCATTTAAAAAAGAATAACAACTTGGGTGTGCAATTTGAATACATAAAAGGAAAGGACAAAAAAAACTAGAAGGATACACCTAGTCACATTTATATCTAGTCACTATTCCATATTGGACACTTACATCCAACTTAGACACTAGTATTAATGTAACTATCTAGATATCATGTAAGTGTCTAAGGCTAAAAACTATAAAATTCCATAATCTGATGATTGTTCTAAGATCTTGATTCAGTATACTTCCATATTATTTCAACCTATATCTACATACAAATAATAAACCAAAAAATTACTTTTTTTTTTCTAATTTATTGCAATATTAATCAATAGTTGTACCTATTATTTTTGGCATATCTCAATATTATAAATTATAAATATTGTTTATGTTAGTTCAAAAATTAATTTTACTACTATATATCTATTTATCACCCTTGTGCTTATTCATGTCCATATTCTAAACCATAAATAACCCCTTTATCTAAAATTAGGGTTAAATAATATCTTATTTACTACAAGATCTATAGAAGATGCTAAAACCTATGTCCAAGATGTCATGGGTTTCCTCCCAAATACTATGAATTTTTTATAGATGCTACAATATGTGAGTCTAAGATACATAATCATGACAAATTATAGAAGACTCTATTATAGTCTACAATATGGATCATTTGTAAACTTAAAATCTATAAATTATTATTCTTTACAAAAATCAGTTACCAAGGGTTATTTAGGAACTAATTCATACTCCTCATGTATGCTGCAAGTTTCCACTCATAGTCCTTTCTAAGAATCTCACTATATTCCTCATATTTACACACATTTGTTTGACTTAGCTAGCTCCATCACTACTCAAGGAGATATGGCCATTGAATAATTGAGTTTTTTAGCCTCTATTTCACCATTTATAAAGTACAACCAAACATTACACTTAAAGGTGGTTGAGAGTAACCATGGGTATGATATTTTCAATAGTCACCTTCCACCAGCCCTGAAGTAAGAAACTTAGTGTAGGAAACTATATATTCTATTTTAGGCAGCTAGTCATCCATACTATAAAGAGTTTTTTTTACCATTATTTACTCCAAGATTCACATGATCACCAGTTCAATTAGCATTATTAAAGTATTCACTCTAGTAGATAACACATTCTTCACAATTCCATCCTATGTTGCTATGCCATATGTTATAGGACATGATACAATCATTAACACCATTAATCATATACAAAAAGATTGGTATACCAATGTGTATAAAAGTAATTATGGCATTTTTTTTATTGGAATTATTATGTTTTTTCATTTAAAAATTTTAAGTTATGTTGCATGATTATTAAAAGTTATAATATATAGGCTAAATAAAGCCTAAATATTTCCTTTTTAATCCCACTTGTCACAATAACCTTTGTCATTATCACTCCCATCACACCTAATTTTTCCTTCCCATTCACATGATATACATTTTTAAGTCCATCATATGAGGAAGAGTGCCACCTAATTTGTGGAAAGTATTCCAAGGATTGCTTCATGATCTTAATCAATGTTATGGGCACATGGAAGGCCCTGCTAAGGCAAGTTATTGGTTATCAAGCTTGAAATTGAGTAAAAATAATGATGGCTCATGATATATGGAAATTGAGAACCATATAATGATAATATACACATGACACACCAAAAAATTCACTGTGTACTTGTGCCACATATAAAAACATACCTCTTTTTTGTAGGAAATAATAATTCAAGAAAATATGGGTGGTGATGTATTTAGATGAGTGCCAACATACCTCACACCATTGAAAAAATGTAGATAAATTATAGACATCTTTTAGGATGTTGTATGGATTAGTTACATTGAGATATTGATGTGGTTTGATGATGAAATTATAGAAGAGATTTCAAAAACTCTAGTAAATTATATAGCCACTATGAAATAGCTATCGATTGAGATATCTAAATAATTATTGGTAGAGGTCAATATATTTCCAAGATAAGGAGATCAATGTAAAAATAAATACACTTTCACCATGCTAAGAAACATATCATGTGAAAAAGGAAAACAATTAGAGTTAACAAAATAAGTTACATTATGCTTCTCCTTACCTTTATCATGGGCTAAATTTGTCTTGTAAATAATGAAATACTTGACTTATGAGCATAGACACTCCATAATATATGACAAACACATAAGTTTATAAATCATATTAGGCATGATAGAAAGATAAATATACCAAATTTATAATTGAATATGATTATTAGGAGAAAGGCTAAAGAGTACCAAAATGTGAATTCAAAAGTTTTGTCTCACCACAATTTAATCTATTTAATTGTGAAGAAATGTTTAAGAGACAAGAGGAAAAATATAACCTAGGATGAATTCTTAGAAATGGATCATTTACCTAATGAGGATCAAAAATAAGTTGTTGGTGAGAAACATGATCAAGTGGTTAAGGGAAAATAAGATGTAGCTATAGAATAAAAGGTTAAAGAACAAACATAGAATATTAAAGGACAAGAAGAAATGCTTGAGAAAAGGAGAAGTAAGCTAATTATAACATATTATTAATCATAATCTCAAGGTAATAATATAATTTAGGATGTTCCTTCCACATATATACCAAGGAAGAATAAAAATATCTCATATTCATAAGATCCAAGGATAATCTCAGAGGATTAGGTATATGATAGCTAAAAAAATTCATCACTACAAACCTTGTTATAATTTATATTGAGAGTTATGAATCCCTTGAGGAAAAAAGACTTAATTGAAGATGAAGAGGAAAATAATAGAATATTTGATGGAGATAATACCTTTTCCCATTCTAAAGATCCATCTTTTGGAGAAAAGGAGCATTGGGGTACTTCAAAAACTATAAGAGAAGAAATAATGGAGGAATAACCGACTAATAAAAAAATAAAACCTTGAAAAGTAGGAATAATATGACCTTATGGAAATATAAATCCTTAAGGTAGGGTGTTTCAAAGAAATTTTACTTATGTTCTTTTGAAAGAAGAGAAAAGAAACTTGAGAAGGGTATGGTTAAAAAACCTAATATATTGTGTGTGTATTGAATAAGGTGAGTGTAGATACTCCTCTTTGGCTTGGGAGGAATGACCTACAAATAAGAAAACACTCAAGGAAATGGTTTGATTAGTTAGATAGTAGGGTAGATTGTGTAGCAAGATAGATCTAAGAAGCATGAGATTTCTTGGAGGCTATCAATCCATGCTTTTAAACAATCACATTCTGAAAGATAAAGTACTTGAATAAATAATAGAAGATATTGAAATTAAGTATAGGAAGTGCTTAAAAAAATAATAATTGAAATTGAATAACTATAAAAATAAGTAGGTTAATACTATTGATAAATAGGTTGGGTATGATTCAAAAAATAGGGTAAGGCTCTATGATCAGGTAGGGGAAAAAAATTGGATGTGGTTGAGGTCTGGTGGATGAAAATAGCTTACTATTATTTTATCACATAACGACTGTTGGTGATTAGGGTGACCATCAGTGGTTAGGTTAACCATCAGTAGTTAAGGTAACTATAAACAATTGGGATAGACCATTAGTGGTTAGAGTGACCATCAATGATTACTATGGGTTGAACTTAGTCAATAAAATGGTTGTTTAGATGAGGTCATACAATGGGGTTCTAAGAAATGGGTTCAAGATGGGATGATTATAAAATTAAAAAAAAGTCATTGAGTGATTAAAAATAGATACTTATCTTGTTGGTTATTAATTTTATGAATGGTTGAGGTAGTGGAGCCTAGAGTAATTTCAATAGAGTAATGGTACTTGGATTTTGATTGATGGATAATATCACTTCAGATCTCTATCACACTTGTTGGTTCACTAGATCAATGGAAGAACACCTAAAAAAGGGAATGTTGATGCAAGGGGATCTAGGTTAGGATACAAATTATTAACTAATTTTAGACCTAGATTCACCCTCTCCTCCTCTCTCTTTATAGGAAGGAAGGAAGGGTCAAATAATATGTTGATAATATGTTCAACTAGATTTTATAATTTTAACTCAAACATGCATTAACTCGCACATAATTTAGATGAGCTAAATTGAAAAAAATAAGTCAGAGTGATGTGGTAGTTTAGGGGTTTAAGTGGCAAAAACCTGACCATTGGTGGTTAACCTAACCATTGAGTTATGATGACTGTTAGTAGTCAAGGATAAAAGGTCAAGGTTAGGTTAAAAGGTGGGTTAACTAGTAGGTCAATTTTAACTTGAGTTAGGTTTGGTTTATAGTTGAAAGGTTAAGGTTGGTCCCTATGGGGCTTGAGGTGGTCTAGGGGTGTTTTAACACTTGGAACCATAGTGTGTAGTTTTTTAGTGTCTACATTTTGCCCTTTTTTCTATACCATTTATATCAATGAATCTTAAAACAAAAATGGAGTGTAGGTCAAAGGTTTTTCTACCCCAAGAATAGGAGGAGGTGTTCCCTCTCAAACCTAGAAGTGATGAGGTGAAATAGAATTAGGTATGGGTTTGATGAGTGGTTAAATTGATGATGAATGTGGTTGATGTGTTGGGTACTAAAACACAACACATGTGCATAAAGTGTGACTAAGTGTGATAGTCAAGATTATGCAGTGACTAGGTTACCATAGTTGGTAAAAATTAAGGTCAATGCTAGAAAAACAAGTGATAAGTAGACCACAAGACTATATGTGGCAGTTGGGATATACTCATAAACTAAATTCTCCTAGACAAGGTCAGTGTATTTATGGGTATCCAAGGTAGAAAGTGATCTTGTGAAGACAAAAATTGGTTAGATGTGAACAAGGTGGCACAAGCTTAAAAATTATTCAATATGGAAAGTAGTTGGTGTGGTCAAAAGGACCAAGGAAAGGTCATCTCAAAATGTGCTAATTTATGCCAAAATAGCTAGTAGCTAGGTGACATGGTTGGAGGTAAGTTTGGTAAAGGAGGTGATATATTATTGGTTAGGTTAGTTTGGTTTGGGGTGAAAAAAGTTATTTAGAAGAAAAATAAAAATGCCAATAACCTAACCATCAATGATCAGGGGTTTTAAAGTTGATGACTGGTAGTCACATTAACTATTAGGGTTTAGGTGCTAAACCCTAAAAAGGTGGAGACAAAAAGTGAGGCCATGGGTCATTTTCATTCATTAGAACATTTTGACTTTGGTGTTTTGCTCCCTAGAATTTTTTGTAAGAAAACATTGATGGTGTTTGATGAGTGGGAAAATGGGTGAGTTGGACTATTGACCAAGATTTGGAGGGTGGACCTAGCTAGGATGTAGGGTAGATGAGGACATGGCCAGGTAATGGGTCTCAATATTCCTCCTCAATGATGGTCAAATAATGAGGTAGGTGTTATCATTCAATTGGTAGAGTAGGTTGATTTTATGAAATGCATTGGATTTGGATTTGGTTGTATAGTGATTGAGTACTTGTTGTATATGGGTTTGGTTTTAGGTTAACCTAGGTTTGAAGTTGGATAGTTTGTTTTGAGGTTAAAATTGAGATTTTAAGGGTAGGGTAGTTTATGATAGGTGGGGGTAAGATTAGGTAACAATGTTTAGGTTGATTATGGTTAGGAGATGGGTGTTTGGGTAGAGTAGGTTTGGGATGTTCTATCAATTATCATGTTACAGTGAATATTAGTGGTCATAACCAACCATCAATGGTTGATAACCATTGGTGGTTGGATCACCTGACCATCAGTGGTCACTATGACTATTGATAGTCGAGAAAATGATGATGCATTTTTAAAAGGGTAAGTTGAGTGACTATTTGAGTTTGATAGTTGAATGTTTGAAGTGTAGTTGTTGATGCTTGTGGGTTAAATGTTATATTAAAATTGATGTCAAGGGTTTGAGATGTAAGAGTTAAAGGTTAATAGTAAATTTCAAGGACAAGGGTCATGTCTTAAGTTAAGGTAAAGGTATAAATGGGTAGTGGTCTAAATAGTTAAGGTTGATGTTTGGTAGGTAATGTTTATTAGGTTAATTAATAGGTTAAAGGTTTGGATTTAGAGATAAGATAAAGGTATATGTTAGAGTAGGAAAATTATATGAGTAGTATAAGATCTTGGTGTGAGAGGTTAAGTTTATAGGCAAAAATAGTATAGATAACTAAGTGTGTTGGCTATTGAACCTTGTAGGCATGGGAGTGGATCCAATTGTATGACAAAGTACCTAAAATCTTTCCTGAGATTCATTAAGGGATGACTACAAATGATTGGGCTCATATGGAGGAGATGGGTCTTGGTGCTATTATGCATTACTAGCACGTGCTATGGGATGTGGTGATGATCATGGTACTCATTGAGAGATGGTATCCTACCATGAACACCTTTATGTTACCTACACATGAGATGAACATCTTATCAAAGGATGTCTATTAGATTACATATTTACCCATTTGAGGTGAGTCAATTTATCATATAGAGAGGGAGGAGAAGGATGAATTCTTGAGCTATTATATAGAGATGACCTTGATTTTGTGATGTGGAACATAGGAGGCTTCAACTAAAATCCACTATACTGGATGGTGAGAGATGATAAGATGCTACTGATGATGATGGTTGTTTTATGCTTTACCATACCAAATTTGAGCAATAAGAGGTTGATTTATCTATTGCTAGGGGTATTGGTTGAGATGCTATTAGGTCGCATAGTGTTCGACTGGGTGCCTATGTAAATGGTTTAGATATATAAAGAGATATGGGGATTTAGAGCCCATAGGAGGTATGATATCAACATCATATTTATTGTTTACTACTAGGCCTATGAGCACATCTAAGTGCTAAGGTTGATGGGGCTGTCATGGGAGGGGTATGCTTAGATGGGATTTAGAGTCAAGTTTATGAGGTGAGGATATAATTTTTCCCTTTTAGGACTAGGTAGAGGGCTTCATGACATTGATTGGTTCAGAGATGCATTGGATGCCTTCGTTGTCAGAGATGTGATCTAGAGAACCTATGTTAGGGTTTCAGAGTGAGCTCACTATAGGAGACATACACTATCCTTGTAGAGTTAAAAATGGATTTTTAGCAGGAGAGAGGGTGAAACAAAGCTCATTCCATTTGAGAGGGTGTGGTGATATTTTATCCTAGTGTAGGATATCCTAGGTCCATTCCTGAGATATAGGTGGGAAGATGCAGTGTTTCTACTTCTTGATCCATAACTAGTTCAAATTTTTCTTGATCATGAGGATTTACTTACATAGATATACCAAGATGATGTAAGTATTACATAGGCATATCCTACATGGTACCAAGCACTATATGTGGTGGCTAATTTTGGTGGTGATTATGGTGGTTGATAGGCTATGGATGTTGACCTAGTTGGTGGAGATGGTTAGTAGGCATCAAGATAGGGGGATGCCCTAGATATATAGACAATGATTGGGTAGAGGGACCTGATATAAACAACACTAGCCATGACACAAGCCTTTATTATAGTATTATAGGCATCATTGATAGTAGTTTAGGGTTAGTTGTCTACTATCATAGGTGAGAGAGATAAGGCCAGAGTTATGTTAGCTCTTGTGACATAAGAGAGAGATTCTCTTTGATAGGAAAGAGGTGGAGTACCAATAATGATGACACCAATAAGCACTATCCCTATGTAGAGATACATAATGAATGTGTAGGAGCTATGATATTACGAGGCCATAGTCTTTAGGCACTATCTGGATGAGCTCTAATAGGGTGAGTATAGGGATAGAATTGTATGTGGTGTAAGTACAATGACACCAGGTTAGTGGGCCATATCTACAGGTGACTAGGTACGTACAAGAGTATAGGCTCCAAGGGATAGTAGTACACTAGGAGGTAGTGGTGCCTTAGGTTCTTAGTTTGCTTATGAGAAATTACATATGTTGATGTATATGATTTTGATACTGGCCTATGAGCTAATGTAGTGAGATGTATATTTATTTTGAGAGATAGATGCATATTGTTGTATACATGATGATGTTTATGGTTGATTATAGACTCATAATTTATATAAATGATCTTTATCTATTGCTTATGGTTCATGGTTCTGATGCTTATGTTGATTATTAATTTTGTGATTATTGATTATGCTCATGATAATAGGGATATGGATGATAATATAGATTCACCTAGCTAGGCATGTGTTGAGATGGATTTTTGTTTATATTCATGATGATATTTATATGATGGTTATAGTTGGTATGTTCGATATGATAATAGTTTGTATGATGAATGGAAAATACTATGATGCTAATCACATAGATTATTTATTTATGGTTTGTTATTATTGTTTATGATGATGATGTTGTTTATGGATGATTAGGATGAGGTTTATGATAGTTATGACTATTATTCTTGATGATGTTATTTATGGATGGTTTTTACTATGATGTTGATATTATGGTGGTGAAAGTGGTTTATTGCTTTAATGAGTATATGCTTCCTCATTTATATTTAGACATGTGTTGAAAGTCGTTTATTGCTTTATTATTCATAGATGTTATGATGTTGATGGTAATGAGTATGTGCATGGATATGGTTAATGCTAATGATGTATATTTTTATTTGTGATATGATGATGATATGATATGATTATGATTATGGTCATTTTGTTTAAGGTGAAGTAGATAAAGTAAATTAAATAAAAAAACTAGATGTGAGAAAGGGTAGATAATCAAGAGACAAATGTATAAAGGAATATATTAACCAGTTATGAAAGGATAAGAAGAGGCACGATGCTTCTTATTTGGAAATAAATAAAACAAAATCAAAGTTGGATTGGTTTAAGGAACATAAGACCATTAGATGCTTCACATTAACATTTGTTAATTGGTTCAAAAGGTGTCTTGATCACATTATGTCAAGTGAGCTCAAAAATCACTTGATTATAGTGTATAAAGGAGATATGGATGAAAATGTAACCTTCTTCTGAGACTAGCATGCCTCTTTAGGAAGTTACCAAAGAGTTAGTATAAACAAGTCCATGTCATATAATGATGTAGACTGATCAATGTGGGAAGTCTACTCATTTCAAAATTATTTTGATTTTGAGAGTCAACTATGGATTTGAAAACTATTTTGCATTTTCTAAAGTTTGATAATGCATCTTTTGATATTATGTTGTGTTGGGGAGGGTTTGGGAAGCTAATCAATGTGGTAAGCTTCCAATAAATTTCTATGATTTGACAAATGCTTTACTCAGCAATCCTTTAAGAGAGTGGTCTAAGTTTGTGTGTTTTGTTTAATGCTTTTGATAGCTATCCTTCAAGGGAGTAGTCTACCTTATTTTGAGAAATTTTTGATATGTTTTCAATAGCTATCCTTCAAGGGAGTATTCTATGAATGCTAGGAATGACCCATGATTATTTTTGGTTATGACTTGATTTTAACTTTGATTGACATAGACTTGCTTATATAGGCTTAAAGGGTCTCCTTATATGAAGGAAAGTCTAAAATCATAAGAAGATTGAGTAAGTGTGAACAAGTTTTAGGTGATAATTACCATGGAAGTTTGTCCTAGGAAAGTATCAAGAAAGTACCATGAGAATCATGTCATGGGTAGAGCTGTGGTACCCATTGTTCAAGATTAGGCTATGATTGTGATGGATAATCACATGATTCAATTTTTAATTAGTTGCCTCTAAAATAGGGAGATGAATGTGGTGTGAAAGCAAGGGATGATCTTAAGTTAGACAAAAGGTGAGTTTGATCCCTTTCAATAAAAGAAAGGATACAAATACAAATCATTGAGAGGTTCACACTTTGGGTACCCCTCAAGAGAGGATATCCAGTAAGCTCTTGAACCATACTTATGTGTTATGATATAAGGTCCAAGCCAATTGAAAGCAAAATTACCTTGCTTTATTTTCTCTATATTAGTGACATGTTGATTTTCCTTTAGGATGAGGTCTTTGATATTGATTTTTTACACTTTAAGGTTTTTTTTATAGGCACATTTGATTCATTATTCATAGAAACAAAAGTGAGTGAGTACTGCTAAATAATGCTTATTAAGTAGCTCAAATTGGGATAAACATTATTGATGATAGTCACTCTCATAGACAAGATATTTCAAGGATATGTGAAGAGAGGAAATTTGGAATTCTAGAGGCAAGACAACCTCTACTCCAAAAACTAGAGAGAAAGGGGTATCACCCATATGAGTTTGAATGCTAGTATGATATGCCCATAAGGTGAATGGGATGTGTAAATGCCAATCTAGACTAGATGCACTTACCATTTTAGTTAGCATGTTGTTAAGGGTTTTGTTAGAGGCTTATGCCTATCTATTTACTTGAGGATGATATGGTGAATAGAAAATTGATGTCAAATGCATTGCAAAGACCATGGAATTATTTGGTTTTAAAATATTTTCCATTATCAATGATGATTTTGTGAGGAACACTAAAATGGTATATAATTTGATGATTGATGAAGTTAAAAATATTTTCAAATTTGGTTGAGACTAGAGGGATAGCCTTTACCTATTTGGTAAAATATATAGTCATAATAATGATAAAATGGTTTCTCTATGAAGAATGGGGGTTAATTTCATTAATAAGGTCTAGACCCCATTATGAGAGGGGCCAAAAACTTGTGTATATATGAAGACTATGGATAAGTTCATGATATAAATTGTCATGTTGTTGATACTTAACACACTTTTTCACATAATAATAGTAGTCTTGGTTAAGGATAGGCTAGTAATAGCTAAGGTGAAGGATGTGTTTAATGATAGCTAGGCTACTAAGGTGTGCCCCATAGATCCCATCATGGTTTTACCTAATAGCATGAGAGGCTTTGTGACTACTTATGAAATGAAAAAGGAGACCATCAAAGTCATGTTTATAAATAATTCCCCCTAATATGGTGTAACATGAGGTACTCTAGATAAATTGTCTTCAAGCATTCCTAGAAAGATCGAAAGGAATGATGGCAAGGTTGAGATATTCAAAGGTCTATTGATACCAAAGGTCAAGATGGGTCTCCTCCACATTAAACATGGTGAGAGAGTTTGGTTTGAAATAAGAAGGTTGGGTAAGTCTATGGATAATGACATATGACTTATATATAGAGGGTCAAAATGGGATTTGAGAGGTGAGGGAAGCCATCTTATCAACAAACTACTTCATAGATCATGGGCTGGTTTGGATATGATAGTATTCAAATGAGGCTAAGAGTATGTCAGATAATTATTTGTACTATTATAATTTTTTTTCTTGTACTGGTAATATCCATTGATTTGATTTACCACAAGTTGAGAGTCACCAAAGATGTTGATTTTTTTGACTCCCAAGGCTAATGCAGTTTGAAGGTCTATTACTAGGGCTTCATACTCAGCCATGTTGTTGGTGCATTTGAAATCTAGCTTAAACGATAAAGGAAGAGGTTTGATATGAAGGGGGATAAGTATAATGCTAGCTCCCCCACCATGTTGAAACTTTAATCCATCAATGAAAATGGTTACTTGATAGATGAAGTCTTCCTGAGAGAGGGTCATAATGGACTCATCGGGGAAATTAAGAGGAGGTTGATTGTCTGTTAATGGTGCCCTAGAAAATTGGTCAACAATGAATTTCCCTTTAATTAACCTTTTATGAATAAAATCAAGGTCAAACTCAACTAAAATCATGATCTACTTGGCCATACATTGGTTTTAGTATGATCTAAAGTGCATATACTTGAGTGGGTCAGTATTCGTTATGATATAGGTTTTTTAGCTAAGAAGGTAGTGGTAAAGTTTGGTGGCCACAAATACTAAAGCTAAGAAAATTTTATTGGTATGGGTTTACTGAGTATCCTAATCTAAAATAATATGGCTAATGTAGTAGATGAGTTACTCTTTGTGCTGTTCATCTTGATGAGCAAGCATTGCCCTTAAGGAGTGGTCAGTGGTAGAGATGTATACATAAAAAGATTGATCATCCTTAGGAAGGGTGATTATAGGTGAAGATAAAAGGTACCTTTTAAGTGAATCAATGGCCTTTTGATAGTCATTATTCCAATTGAAAGAGACATCCTTATTTAGGAGGTGATGTAAGGGTTGGTAGTAGTTTGAGAGCTGAGAGATAAAGTGATGAATGGAATAAAGCTTCCCTTGCATGTTGTAGAGTTGCTTGAGGTTGATTGGAGGAAGCATGTCAAGGATTAATTTTATTTTGGTAAGATATAATTCAATTCTACAAATGGAAATGATAAATCCAAGGAGCTTTCCTAACAAGACCCCAAAAATGCACTTTATGGGGTTAAGGTAGACATGGTAATGGATGAGTCACTCAAAGATAATCTTGAGAATGAACAAATGATCCTTATGATATTTGAATTTCCCAAGAAGGTCATCAACATAGTCCTTGATGATTTTATGGATAAGGTCATGGAATATGTAAGTCATAGCATGTTGGTAGGTTACACTAACATTCTTTAGTCCAAAAGGCATGACCCTATAGCAGAAGGTCTCCCATGGGGTGATAAAGGTAGTTTTGTGTTTATCTTCAGTGTGAATTAGGATTTGATTTTAACCCAATAACCCATCTATGACAGAGAACATTTCATGGTTAGTTGTAAGATCATCTAGCTGGTCAATGCTTGGTAGAGGAAAGTTATCTTTTAGGAAAGCTAGGTTGAGGGCATGAAAGTATACATAAATACATAGTCCCCCTATGGCTTTGGTGATAGGCATGACATTTGGGACCCATTGAGGGTATTTAATGGGTTGAATTAAATTAACAAATAAGATACATTAGAGCTCTTCTTTGATAAGAAGGGCTGTGTGAGGGTGCATTCACTAAAGTTTTTTCCTAATGGGATTAGAATCATAGTTGGTGACTATGTTGTGGGTAGCAATGGAGGGGTAAATTCTTGGCATGTCATTATAATACCAAGAAAATGCTATGCTAAAGTCTTGAAGGAAGGAGGGGAAGTCCTAAATCTCTTTGAAATTGAGTGATTGACCAATTTTGACAATGCATGGGTTGTCTAAAGTGCCTAAGTTGATATCCATGGTGGATTCATTTAACATGATTGAAGTCTCTAGAGGAAGGGATTTATGGATAGAGGAATCTAGTGTACCAAGGTAGGTGAGAATGGAATCATCATCTTGACACTAAATGGTATTAATGGTAGGAGAGTCATCTTCCATCATTTTAGGATGGGTCATAGGGATGGTTATAGTCACCCCATCCTTTTGATAAGTTAGGGGTCTGAGGCTAATCATGTTGATGAAAAAAATGTTAGGGGGGATGATATTAGAATCCTTAGCTATTGATAGAGAAGGGGTTGGAAAGGACAAGATGTCTTCATTAATGATGGTAATGGGAGGTGGGTTGGTTTGTTGTTTAGGTGGCTTAAAACTGAGGCCATGAGTTTTTTGGGTTTTGATCAAAATTAACTCATGTGGCCCATGTTCACATAGACCTAGGTCAAATCATTTCCAACTACACATGTAGAGGTATGTTTTGGTAAATTCTAGTTTGTCTAGATAAGAGCTAGAGGTGAATGGTCATGATGAGTAAGATGTGGCATAAGTACTAAGGGTCTTGCTGAGTCCCCTATAAATGAAATTAGTTTGACAAGTTGAGGGTCTAAAAGGAATAATGGTTCCAATATTAGGGTCATAACTAGGTTGGTGGTCAAGTTTCCCACACTCTTGAGGAGTAGGGAAAGTGTCAAGTGTGAGAAGACAATACTCCCATAATGAAAGACATTGTAAGGTTGATTATAAAGGGTCCATTATGGGGATTTAGGTGGGAAGGATGGAAGCATTGATAGATTCTTCATTGGTAGAAGAAGACTAGGTTTTGTCTTTTACTGACAAGGGTTGGTTGGATGGGGGAAGGAGAACATCATTGGGTCGGTACATCATGTTACATGATGTGAAGGGGTTCAAGTCAGTTAGTATGGTAAAAACTTAACCTTCATGCTCAAATTTGATGCATCAGTGTAGGGTAGATGGTATACAAACCATGGAATGAATCCACAGGCATCCCAATAAGATTGTATTGGAATTCACCTTCTAATACATATAAGAGCTCAGGATGGGTATGGGGTCATAAATAAATGTGAAGGATGATATTTCTAAGAGTTGTGGCTATGGTATCAATGAATGATCAGATCATTGTAAAGGGTTTTGACATGATGTTCTCAGGTAATTTGAGTTGGTTGTAGGCATGGGAGGAGATAATGTTGATATTATTTACCCCATCAATCATAACCCTCTTGATATGAGGTTGGTTGATATAGATAGTAATGAAGAGGGGAGTATTTGGGTCATTTAGGTGGATAATAAGTATTTCTAATTCTTTTAAGGTAACAAGGTTGGAAATGTGAAGGGCTCTAATAAAGGCTGCTAAAGGTTTAGGGTCTTCTACTCAAACTTATATAGATTATAATGCTTCTATCATTGATTAGAGATGATGGGATAAGGAATTGATTTGTTCATACAAACTCATCTTCACCGATGTTTGGTGAAGCTATTTTAGAATGACTCGTTGGATTGATTCAGATGGATTAGGGTGAGAGGGTCCCAATATGGACACTTTAGGTTTTTTTGAAGGTGAAGGTGCTTGGTGTTGACCGAGTGGTTGGGTGGAGGAAGAGGGATATGTCTATAGGATGGACACCTTTTTATTCCCCTTATATTTTGGTTGAGAATATGATCATGTGACCACATGAATGGTATGGATTGGGGGAGGAGTTAGGCTAGGTGATTACTTCAGTTCCTCTTCACTCTAATAAGGTGCGAGTGGAGGGGTAGGTAGTTATTGGTTGATGGTTGTTAGTTATTAGATTGATGTGGGGCTTATAGGGGACTCATTTGATAATAAGTCATCCTCATGATATAATTGATGGGCTTATGCTTGGAGAGCCTTAAAATTCTCTATGTCATGCTCAGGTGTCCTATGGTATGAACATATTAGTTTGTCATTGTACCAAGATGGTTTAGGATTGTGTGGGTCAAATGGTCTGATAGGTGGAAAGGTTAATAAAGATGCTTGTAGTAACATATATAGGATGGCTAAGTAAGATTAAGGTAATGGTGGCAAAGGTGTAAGGGTCTTAAGTTTGGTAGTTGAGTTGGAAGTCTTTTTAGGAGTGGTTTTGATGGTCAAAGACTTTGGTGAATGAGTGATTTTGGTGGATGGTTTAGGTTTTGGTGGAGAGGTTGAGTATTTTGGGTTAGAAAGTTTTGGGGTAGACATTTGAGAGGTAAGTGGTTTGTTTATATCTGGTTGGGAGATATGATGTATGCCCATGGGTGACTCAATGAAAATAGGTGTGGATGAAAGTAAAATTGATGGTGTAACCAAAATTAGTGGTTGGGTTTTGATTGGGACGGTTGGTTTCCCAATTAAGGTAGAGGGATGGGGTCCCAAATTGGAGGGTAAAGTGGAGAGGGGAGGTAGAGTTTTGTTTTTTGGGTTCCTAGGTAGTTTCACCTTCTTTGTTGGTTTAGTTTGGGGTTTGTCTGATAGGCTTAGGGGGCTTAAATCTAACTTTACCAATGGGTGAGAAACCTTATGAATAGGAAATATGCCAAGGTTATTGGTGGGTTTCATTAGGATGATAGGAGATAATTTAGTGACTTTTGATGAGTTTGATTCTGATGGTGCTGCCATAGTTTGATGGGTAGAGTTGTTCAAAGGTTAGGTTATGATGAGAGTGGAAGGGGTGGGTTGATCTAGTAAAGAGGGATACTACTTGGTTTTATATAGGAGCTTGAGATATTACCAAAATATGGCCTAATATAGGTTAGGATTGGATATGAATTCTAAGTTTTTAACTAGTTTGGAGAAAGGCTTATAGGTGGGTCTAAATCCTCTGGTAGTGGATGCAAAGGATAGGCTCAGGGTTTGAGGATGATGAATGGTTACCTCATCATTTTCTTAGTCTAGGGTTTCTAATATTTAGGAAGGTAACTCCTTGGTTGGAGGTGTAGGTAAAGTGGTTTCTTCCTTAGGAGTGATTAATAAAGGAAGGGTAGAGTGTTGTATGATTGAAGAAAATGATAAAGTGGGAAGGGTTTCCTATTTTGAT
Source organism: Torreya grandis (assembly GCA_037957365.1). Classification (NCBI taxonomy): domain Eukaryota; kingdom Viridiplantae; phylum Streptophyta; class Pinopsida; order Cupressales; family Taxaceae; genus Torreya; species Torreya grandis. Next base: position 680,852 of record JARHVA010000365.1, on the reverse strand, counting down.
ATGTGGAGTAGGGGAAGAGGTGATTTAGTCAATGGTATCCTCAATAATAAGTTTATCAAGGAACATATCGATAGTATGGGCCTCATGAGCATGAGAAGATATTACTTTATTTTTTTTATTGTTAAGAGGAGCATGGTTGGGAAATGATTGTTTGAAGATGTCAAGTGATTGGTTTAGGGGTACATTGGGGTTATCTAACACAATCTTCCCCTTGTTAATTAGAGTTTGGAAAATGTTATTGAAGGTATTACATCTACTAATGTCATGTCCAACGAATTAGTAAAAGGTGCATAATTCATCCTCTTTATACCAACTAGGTGTAGGATGAGAAGAATCAAATTACTATGGGGGTTTGATTGGGGAAGCTGTTTGATATTAGATTTTAATAATTTTTCCAAGACCAAAGCATATGAATCCTCAATTAAAGTAAATTGATTTTGAGTGTTACAGTATGGGTTCTTAGTATTTTGATTAGAGGAATTGAAAGAGTTAGATTGGTTAACAACAAGTAGAGGGGCGATCTTAAGCACAGCCACATTCATGGTTCCCTTGTTCTTGGAATTAATATTGGTTTAGTTTTTGGATTTGGAGGGGGAAACTTTATTTGATTTAAAGATGGAATTTTTGTTTCTCAATTTCAACTTCCCTTCATTAATGGTCATGTTCTCTAGTTTTTTTGCCATGGTGAAAGCTTTATCAAAGGTTCCGAAGCTTTGAACGCATGAGGTAGAGCATATGTGTTTGGCATAAGCTTAGAAAAAGAGTTAAATTATCTTAGGTTGGGTAGAAATAATGAGAGCTAGTTTATGAGACTTAGCTAATGGGCCATGAAGCTGAAAATGGATTCATCATAAAATTAGTGAATGGAGTAGAGATCAGTGATGGAGACATTCTTAGAGATGTTAAAGGAAAAGTGATCTAGGAAAATTTTAGCTAGTTGGGTAAAATAAAATGGAGAGTGATTTATAATAATACTATACCAGTCTAGTACTAGACCTGATAGAGATATGAGGAAAGTATAAATAAGGAAATCATCATCATAGGAAATTATATAATAAGAATGCCTAAATGATCTTAGGTGTTGTTGAGGGTCTCCTTACTCTGAAACTTTGAAAATTTTAGAAGTTCCCATTAAGGAGGATATGGTCAAATGGGGATGGATGGGTGAATTGGTTCATTACAAATTTGGTCAGATGACAAAATATTATGAGCTCTAAAAATGGAGGAATTCAAAGTAGTCATCTTGTCCATTAAAATTTTGACAAGGTTGGTTTGGGGTTGTGCACTCTTGTAGTTGTAAAGTAGGTTGTGTTGGGTCTGGGTATGTCCAACATATGGTAGTTTATGGGGGATTGATAAGCTAACACATATTGGTATGTGTTCATGGGTGGTTGAGATGATTCGACATATGAATATGTTGAGATAGGTGGTTGGGTGGAAGGTAGAGGTACATACCCTTGTAGGTTATGAATGTAGCTTAGGTTCTATGTGATGGGTGCTTATTAATAGATTAACATAGGTTAGGTAGGAAGTAAATTTGGGTTAGTAGATAGAGGGTAGGTGGTCACTCTTGTACTGATGGGTAGAAGGGTGGATGGTATGGGAACCAACGAGATATAAAATGGAGTAGAGGTAGCTAAGTTAGAAATGAGAGGAATAGTAGTGGCACTACCAAAGGGTACTCCTATAGTAAGGGAAGTACCAGTGCCTAGAGGTTAGGTTGTTCTTATGATAAGAGGGTTATTAGTTAGGGAAGAAGGTGTTTGGGTGTTGTTTGTTTGCATGGGTTAGTTCTAAATGGTAGTATCGGTGGGGTTATTAGTGGAAGATGATGCCTAGGTGACTAAAGGTTGGGTAGAGATGGTGACAATAAAAGTATCACCCATAAGGTGGGATGGCATGCCATAAAGCAGGTCAACAAGTAAAACCAAAGTAGGATTACATTGGGATATGGTGTTAAGATAATACTGAAGGGCTATGGGGTTATTTTTAGGAAGGTAGCAAAGTATACATCACCTTGGGCAACCATTCGAGGGATGATAGGGCTCTTAGAAGGATGAAGAGAAATATTTGAATCTAAGACATACTCCATGGATGAGGGAGAATTAGAAGATGGATAATTAGGAGGTGGATCTTGATTTACTTGGTTTCTTAGTTATTGCCTAGTCAAAACCATGAAGATGAAGAGAGGAGGAAGATACAAAACAATCTAACCACTCAAATAAAGAGAAGACTAGAAAAGTCAAGAAAGAAAAACACATACTAGATCACGTTAAGTCCTAAGATTATTTTTAGTCTCTCTTATGGCTTATGCCTTAAGCATTAAGAATTGTGTTACTAAGCTTGGATTATAGAGTGTATACTAGAAAATAAGTCTATGGTTGATTTCAAGTTGTGTTTAGAATCTCAAAGGGATATGTATTGGAGATCAATATGTGGCTTGATATTGGGGCCTACCCTCTTACTTCACACACCACATCTATAAGGGTGTTAGGTGCTTATCTAAGATATACTAATTACCAGAGATTATACTCAACTAGACAGATGAGTTGGTTCTCCCTTTGGTGATGAAATATAAGTAGGATAGTTGGGAAAGGTGACTAATAGGTAACGAAATCCTAATCAAGAATTATGTAAATGTTTGATACTTATTGAGATGTAAGTGGTTTGGTCTTGTGTGTGTGATAAGAGTGAAACTATGATTGATTATTTTGCTTTAATTAAGCTATGTGAGCTAAAACAAGCAAGAAGTTAATGGATGCCATCAATTTTAAGCCCAAAAAGAAACTTTGATTTTATTGTATGAGCAAAGAGATAAGAAGAAAAAATCACCTAGATGTAACTATGAACCCAAGAAAGGACTCAAGGGTCCCATTGGGTGTGCTAGAATGTTTTATAGAAATTTTACTTATGTTTTTTTGAAGGAAGAGAAAAGAAACTCGATAAGGGTATGGTTAAAAAACTTGATATAATGTGCACATGTTGAATCAAATGAGTGTAGATACTCCTCTTTTGCTTGGGAGGAATGACCTGTAGCAAATAAAACACTCAAGGAAATGGTTTGATTAGTTAGTTAATAGTGTGGATTGCCTAGCAAGCTAGATCGAAGAAGCATGAGCTTCCTTGGAGGCTACCAATCCATGTTTTTAAATAATCACATTTTGAAAGATAAAGTACTTACATAAATAATAGAAGATACTAAAATAAAATAAAATAAGTGTTTGATAAAATAATAAGTGAAATTAACTAAGTATATAAATAAGTGGGTCAATACCAATGCTAAATAAACTAGGTATGATTTAGAAAATAGGGTAAGGCTCTATAATCAGACAGGGGAAAGAAAATTAGATGTGGTTGAGGTCTGGTGGGTGAAAATAACTTGCTATTATTTTTTCAAATAATGACCATCAGTATTTGGGGTGATCGTCAATGGTTAGGGTAACTATCAATGGTTAAGGTAACCATCAGTAGTTAGGATAGATCATTGATGGTTAGAGTGACTATCAATTTTTATTAGATCTAGTTAATAAAATGACTATTTAGATGAGGTCATAAAATGGGGTTCTAAGAAATGGGTTTAGGATGGGTTGATTACAAAATAAAAACAAAGTCATTGAGTGATTTAAAATAGATACTTAGCTTGCTGGTTGTTGATTTGATGAATGGTTGATGTGGTGGGGCCCAGAGCAATTTCAGTAGAGTAATGGTACTTGGTTTTTGATCGATGGATGGTAGTACTTTGGATCTCAATCACACTTGTTGGCTGATTGGATTAATGGAAGAATACCTACAAAAGGGAATGCTGATGCAAGGGGCTCTAGCTTAGGATATAGATGATTAACTGATTTTAGACCTAGATTCACCCTCTCTTCCTCTCTCTTTATAAGGAAGGGTACAACAATATGTTGACAAGAGGTTCAACTAGTTTTTCTAATTTTACCTTGGAAATGTACTATCTCACACATGAAATAGATGATCTAAATATAAAAAATAAAGTTAGAGTGATGTGGTAGTTTAGTGGTTTAGGTGGTGGAAACCTAATCATCGATGGTTAGGATGACCATCGACGGTTGAGGATCAAAGGTTAGGGTTGAGTTAAAAGGTGCGTTAGTTATTAAGTCAATTTTGACTTTAATTAAGTTTGGTTTGTAGTTGAAAGGTTAGGGTTGCTCCCTAAGGGGCCTAAGGTGGTCTAGAGGTGTTTTGACACTTGGAACCATAGCGTGTGGTTTTATAGTATCTACATAGGGATAAAAGAGATAGAAGATAAAGAGAATGGATTAGATGCCTTAGCCAACGTGGTAAAATAAAAGAGCAGACATATACAAGTCCCTAAAGTTCAATCTATAGTAGAAAAATAATCTATGGATGTAAGAGGAGGAAAAACACCTATTAATTTATTATCACTCAAATTGAGCAAACTTTCTCATCCACTGTAGTTCATATAAAAGGTTAAGAGGAATTGTTTCTAAAAAGAGATGTTAAAATTAAGACATTAGAACTCTAATGGAATAACCAAATAATCCTATTGAATAAATAAAATGAGGATTTGATAAAGGATAAGGAGAATTAATAATAGCTCAAAATATTTAAATAAAAGGTTGGGATATGAGCTAATTGAAATTAAACTCATGAACTGTAGACCAACCACAAGGGTCTATGTTGTATATCTTGAATAAAAATGGGTAGAATTCTCATTTATGATAACTTATTATGATATTAGATAATCGGTGAGTGATCTTCATTATTTTTTTGAGTTATATAACATTATCACTCTTGAATATAAAAATAAGTTATATGAGTTTTACATTCAAAAGTACGTTGTTCCCCATTATCTAGAGTGGTACCAATTTTTTAATTTGGGTGATGTATTGTTGAGATACTTTTCTTCTTATCTTGTTAATGAGAAGAAAATATGAATGAAATTAGATTATTACCATAAAAAATAAAAGGGAACTAAATTGATGATTATAAGAGAGGCTACTTATCCTGATGTCATAGAAAAATAATGGGTGAAATCGATGACTATAAAGAAGTAAATGCTAGAACTAGGCAAGAGAAAATTGAGTTTCAAAATTAGTATTAACCCTTAATGCAACACATATCTCAAGAATCTCATTTTACCTACATAATCAGATGGAATGAATTAAATTTTTTGTTTTAGAAAGAGAAAATTTCACATTATAACTATAGGGAACACTCAACATGGGTACCATGCATATTGATGTTACAATAAGAAAAAGGTTAAGTTGGACTATTATAACCTACCATGCACCTATTTTTTTTCTTATTCCATAGTGGAGAGGAATTGAATAGTTTCATGAAGCATCTGAATAGAGAAAGTGGAGAAGGATTTAAAATAACTTTAAGATTTTCATAAAATAGGAATCGGATGTGGTAGAATTAGTTTCTTTTAGGACCCTTTATTCCTATATAAAGTGAAGACATAGCTAGATAACTTGTAATAAGTGCATGATGATTTTTAAAGCCTATAACCTAACCAAAATGGTTCAATCATCAAACTAAGTTATTACGCTTGATGAGATGTGGTAGTTAGTTAAATATGAAGACATATTCCATGGCCTATAAAGGATAAAGACAACAATCAAAGACACCATAATTTATTCTGTATAGACAATATTTATCTATTGTTGTAACCATGTAACTAAACTTCTCTACTATTTTTAGGAATAATCTAGTTTGTCATGGAGATTGAAATAATTATCTTATTATATTCCATTTTTATAATAAGCCTACCTCCTCTATTTAAGATAATTTGGAGAAAATTATAAGGGAGTTAAAATAATTAAGAAATAATTGTTATTATTGAAACACAATATAAACTCTTTATAATATTTTTTTATAGAAATACCCACATTGATATAGGATATTTAATGAAAGAAGAATTGGTTTGAATTAAAATAGAAGTTGTGTTAAAGTGAAGGATTATAACTAATCTCTAATTATGAAGGGCACCATTTTTATAATTTATGGTAAATATCCTAAACTATTAGTATAGTTATTATTTTTGTTTTGTGAGTAAGTACACTTTATGTTTGAATTATATGCATGTTCACTTCTTTAGTTGATCCTATAAGCATTTGGTATTTGTGTGATCTTCTTAGTTATTAAGTAAGATTATATATATATATATATATATATAGACACACACACACACAAGTTCATTCTCAATCCAAGTGTTCATTTCAATTACAACAAGTGTGATTCATTTCCATGCAATTTACTTTACATAACCGTATTTACTATATTAAACCTATAGTCCCTCAATATATAAAAAGAGTTAATGTTACATATAGAATTCATATATATATAAACACAAGTTCATTCTCAGTCTAAGTGTTTATTTCAATTACAACAAGTGTGATTTCCTTTCCATGCAATTTACTTTACATAATTGTATTTACTATATTAAACCTATAGTCCCTCAATATCTAAAAATAATTAATGTTACATACACAATGCATTTATATTTCCAAGATTATAGACATTGGGTTGATAATTAATGGAAGTAACATAGTCAAGAAACCAAGTGGCTACCACTCAGAGGAGGTTTGTCAGGTTGTATGTGAGAGATTGGTCTAGCATCAATTTAATTGGTGGTTCGATTCTTATCTAAAATAACAACTTAATATTGTTGTTAAGATGGTGGTGTATATAATAGGTAAAGTTTTGGTTTGAGTTTTACCCACCAACATTCCCAAATTTACTCTAAGGACCAAGTAAGTCATCACTAATATTTTTTACCATCTTCTATATGGCATCCAATTCATTTTTTTGTATATTCTTGTGGTAAACTCTATGTAATTTTAATGACAAGGTATAAGGCTTAGATCTGTACCTATTTTGTCACTTATACATTTTTTGGGATGAGGAAACATAAGGGTTAGTTTGGTGTAACGTACCTCAATGGTAGTTGATTTATGACTTTAACAATATTTAACACTAGAGTGTTTTGATTATAATTTGTAATTGGGTTCAAGCCTAGGATATTTGGGTTGATATTTAGGAATAAATTGAGTATTTTTCCATGTGGGTTTACTTTATAGTATACCTTGATATCCTATACATATTCTAGTGTTAAATCTATGACAATGACATCCCTATGAATGAATACCATTGCCTACATTTCCAAGGTATTCTTGTACATTTTGAGTGCACGCTGAGTATCAGGTCTATATAACATTGTAATAAAATTGTATATATTTTTAAATATTACATTTAATACCTTAATTTTATCATTAGGTTATCTCCTCATGCAATACATTTGTTGATATAAAACCCACAATGTCTAAAAATGTTTCCAATCTTACCCCAAAATGTATATTCATAATGGTGCCTAAATATTAAGTGAGGATCATATAAAAAAAATAAAAAAGGGAATGAAAACTAGAGTAGATAAGAAGGTTTCCATATTTTATTGAAATGATCCTACTTAGATGAGTTATTTTTTGAATTCAATTAGAGTTACTTATATTTTTGTAGCTCAACCTGTGCTCAAACTAAAAAAATATGGAAAAGAATATAAGGAAGGGTTATTGGTGAACATAAACTCCATAACATCAATTTTTTATGTTAAATAACTATAAAAAAATGTTAATAACAACACATTTATCCATAATAATTAGATTAAAACAGTTAACTAAAGAAATCAAATAGGTTAGTAATTCACCCAACCTAATAAAACCAATCACATTAGTAATTCACCTAACCTAACTGAATTCATACAAAATAGTTAGAATTAATACCATAATCATGAAATTTATAACATATAAAATAGAAATATTGGAAGTTGAGGAAGCATAAAAATGATAAAACTCATGAAATTCAAAAACACATTGAAGTTGTCAATTATTTCAATAAAAATATTCCTCCTTCAAAAAGTTAACATGTGATTATATAGAAAGAATGGGCCTAGACCCACTATCTCTAATAGAGTTCACTGTAATCACCATGATTCTTGAAAAAAAATAAAACATCATGAGAGAGGGGGATCAAGCTTATAAAATAACATGTTTTCAACCTCAGAATACACATACACAAACTCTCTCCACTATGTTGGAAATCATTAGGGAATTTTTTTTCACAACCATTTTCACCCCTTTTGCTTATCCATCTTACCTTCTTAGAGATGAATGTAAAAATACCCCCATAATTATATCAGATCCACCTTATATTGATTTAGTATTACTTTATAATATACAAAAACCTCTATAAATATAATAAATATTTATCTATACATGAAAAAAATATTCCAAAATAATAAAATAGGAAAAGTCAAAATTGGCTTTGCATTCACTCTATTATGTTCTTGGTAGTGTCTTTGAACTATTAACCTAAGAATTACCAGCTTAGGGAATATCGACATGTGAACTTCCCATTTGGGGAATGCATTAATCTAAAATACCATCTTGGGAAGTCCTTAATTCTAATTGTATTTGGTAAACCTTGGTCATCAAGACTTATTTTAGTGGGGTGATTAGTGTGTAAATATACACTCAAGAAATTTTTGAGGAATTTTCATAATGGAATATTCAAGTAGAGGTATTGAGGGAGAAGGAGAGGGAGAGATTATAGTCTTTGATATTTATGTGGAGACATGGGAAGGACTATTTAAAACCACACCATAACAATAAGGAATATGAGAAGAAAGGGAAGAAAATGACTAAGTTATCTCCTAGATAGGGATCATCTTATTGGAGTGTGTTTATGGAGGTATACCTTTTATCACATTTATTCTTGGGATGACCTCTATTTTTGGTGAATCCTATTTAACTTTAGAGGTCCTAGGCCTCTCTTCTGATTGATTGAGACATTTTATCTAAACAAGCATGATGACAACGTTGATAATGTTTATATTTATTTTGACATCCTCTACATTGATGAATAAAAAATCATAAGGGTAATGGATATGGGTGTATACAACTGATATTTACCTCTTAATGATTTTATATGTTCCCTAACATTTCCCTTTGGTTTTAAATGGTGTAAGTCATGGTATTTAAAATTTAAGGATGGCCTATGTACTACACCTACATGCATATTTTTCTAAATCTTAAAAATTCTTTTTCCATATTTTTATGACATTGGATGGTGTGGTGATTGTCTCTTATCTTTGAATAATGAAGCGACTCCATTGAGAAGTTAGTAGTCTATCCCCTATTTATACATATTTTTAATAACTTAAATGGATAATTTGAGAGAGGACATAAGTAATCCATCTATCTTGATAATTGTGCATGTGAGGATAATATCAATAGGCCCCCATCTTTATTATATTTTATTTAACAACCTAGGTATGGGATCTTAGTTCTTGTCTCGATACATTAGGGGATAAAGGTAATAACATATTTCCTCAATGTCATGTCTAAAATTATGTGTATACATCTGATAAAAATTATATTGGATTTATGTCCCTAGATCAGGGGTCCATCTTAGAATGTTGTCAAAAAATACTAAAGTGGAGGAGGAATCTACTAGGTATGACATCTTATAAAATTTTTCTCTATTCCTTATCACCAAAACCTATATCCTAAGATTAAACTAATAATATCTACAAAGTATAGAAGCTTCCTATCATTGATGATCACCAAAAATAGGGGCACACAAACCTTGTTATCATGATATATATTAGGATCCTCGTATACTTTATCCATTAATTCCATGCCTATATTTAATACAAACATTGTTTATCATGAGATATATTGTGAGCCTCGTATATTTTGTCCAATAATGCTATGTTAATATTTAATCATTTTTTAAATTAGTGAACACGGATGCTATCAATATATTATTTTTTGAATACCTTTATGGTTTTTTAGCTTAGTCCTTCAACACTTCCATGAGGTTATTTTTGTTGATCCATTCTAATAAAACCTATTAATTATATAGGGTTATCAATTGGGGTATTCAATAATACCTTTCAATTGAAAGTCTAGCCTTGATTGAAAATTTGTTATTATTCTTAAATGATAAGACAAAATCATCCAAAAATTAAATTCAAACAAAAACATTGTGGAACAAGTCTACATAAGAAAACACCTTTGGTTTGGCAGTAATTTGATGAAACCCATATTAATATATTGCTAATAAGTTAGTAGTGTATGTGATATCCTATATGGTATGTATTCCTTCATTTGATATAATATTAGCCAACACCATCTCAACATAAAATAAAATTTAGTGCTTTAACTTCATTCTTAAGGCATCTTGGATGAATTCAGTTTATGTAAATAACTGTGTAGTTCCATATGAGAACATGTAAGAAGACATAACTTTGAAGTAGTCAATTATATAATTACTCTTCTTAGTTTACATATACCTATTGGATCTGAATCACTAATAAGCTCTTTATAATTTCAAATGTTCTGATTAGTAATATTAATTTTAGTGAGTCTCTTTCAATGCATAAAAAAATTGAATGATCTTTTCTCAGCTTATGTTCACTTTAAATATTCAAATGATGAAATGAACTTGTTAGCTCATGAAAATTAAATGTTAAGGTGTAATTTTAAATTTATTTGAAGGATTTTTATTGTTGTAATTTTATTTAATCTTTAATTTTTATGGGTTTATAAAGTTATTACATACCATACATGTGTTTATATTTTCCCCTATTTATGCTTTGTTTGAGCTAACTCAGTGTTTAATTGTATTTGGGTTAGCAATGTGTCTCTTTTTGATTGGTTCAAATCCTCATGCTCATTGGTCATTGGGATGAAAAATGGCATGCCACTATGAAGTTTTGAAAATTTGACACATAGATTTACTTGATTGGTTCACTCCTTTCATATTTATAGGTTTTTGTGAAATGTCTTCATAATTACAAAGTGTATAAGAAATAACATGATGAACCATGGAGATTACACATTAGGTCACTACTTTTCCATTTTCAATATTTACATAAACCACTTTATAAGTCATGAGGATGATATATTGAAGGTGTTTAACCATAAAATATATATTTGAGAATATAGGGTTAAAGGGATAAAGATAGCTAGGGCACAAGGGTGATAAACTATTTCTATAACATATCAATTTATTTACAAACATAGATAAACAAATAATAAATTTAGTATGTTATCTATGATAGATATTTCAATGATAATGAAAACATGATACTTGGTTCTAATGATAAGAAATATATGGAACTATAACAAGAAGGAATAATAATGTAATTAGATTTTGGATCAATGGTTAAATTTTGGATTAAGCACTTTTGTGACCTCAAACACTTGCATTAACATTGGATGGTTAGGTTAATGCTTTTTTATAACCTAAACATAGGTTTCCTATATAGAATACCTATTGTTATGTATATGACCACTTAGAATATTATAGTTTCTATGTCACCTTCACTCTAGTGTCCTTAGATCTAGATCATGGGTTGTCACTTCTTGTCAAATAGTAAAACCCTAATTATTCATCTTCATTATAGATATTAAAAATTGGTTTGTGGGCTCAAAATGCTGAACTACCCTAAATAATCCTCTATTAATGAGAGCTACCTAAATATACAATACTCTAAAGAGGGATTCATACTTAAGTAGTTCTCCCTACGTGTTAGATTGTGTGTGCATAAGTATATAATGTGTGATATACAAGTTCTAAGAGTGATTATTTTAATGAATTTTTTGCTTATTATTAGAAATAAAAACTAAATATGGGTATGGTTGAAAAAATTGATTTATAATGTGTGTATTAAGATGAAAAGATTGTGAATAACCCCTCTTTGGCTTGGGAGGATGACTTACAGATAAAAAATCACTAAAGCAAACTTGTTTGTTAAACAAATAGTTGGGTGGATTGCCTAGTGATAGCTGGATCTCAGAAGTGAGAGCTTCTTTAGGGGATATCAATCCACATGTTTTAAAAAATTAAGCTTAAATATATAAAGGAAGGTACTTACATCAATAAATCAAAGGGTACTCAAACTAAATACAAGAAAGCTTGCTAGTAAATATGTTAGAAATGATTAAATTAGTGATAAACTAATTAGTACTAATGCTAAGGTGTTTGGGTATGCTTTAAAAAATCATAAAGGGTTTTATGAATAGGTAGGAACATAAGAAATTAGGTTCAATTGGTCAAATAAACTTGCTAGTTTTTGGTACCATAGTGACTGTCAATGGTTGGGATGATCATTAGTGGTTAAGGTGATCATCAATGGTTGAGATGATCATCAGTAGTTGAGCATACCATCGTTAGTTGTCTCATTAATAGTTACTATGTCTATATCTAGGTTGATAAATTACTAATTGATAAGATCCAAAACATGGATTTTGAGAGGTGGGTAAGGCTTGGGTTGGTTACAAAATGGAAATGAAGTAAATGAACACTATGAATCAAGTAATTATCTTACCAGAAGTTGATTAAGTGGATAGTTGTGGTAGTTAGTCTATTGGTGGAATCTAGCTTGATTCTAATAGAATAACAGTACCTAAAGGCTTAGTGGATAGGTGATAGTAAATTAACTCTCTGATATGATTGATGGATTACTGATGGTGATTGACCTACAAGAAAGAAACTCCTAGATGCATAAATCTCTTGATAACAATTGTTGATTCATAAATGTTTTTAGATGTTTTATAGATGAATTCTCACCTCTTTGCTCCTCTCTCTTATAGGTAAAGTGAGAGAGTTACAAGAAAATATGAACTAGGATTTCTAAAATTAAATCATCTATGTAATGGATCATGACTAGAATTAGATGGGATATAATTAGAAAATCAAAGCAAGTGTTTTTCATGCTTTTAATTGGGGTGGTGAACCCTAATCATCGATGGTCAGGGTGACCATCGAGGATCAACTTGATCATTAAAATTCAAGTGTGAAGGGTAAAAAGGGCTAGAAGGAAATTTGATATAGTTAAGTTAAATTGATTTTGGGCTAGGTTGATTAGGGGTCAGAAGGTGATATTGGTCCCAAAGGGGTCCTAGGGTAGTCTAGGGGGTATTTTGACATTCAAACTCATGGTGTGTGGATTTATGATGTCTATGTTTTCCCCTTTTTTATTATGTAGCTTTTAATTAACAATCTACAAAATAAAAATAGAGTAATGGTTGAAGGTTTGATTATCTTGAGTATGGGAGGAGGTGTTCTTCCTCATACTGATAGTCGATGAGGTGAAACTAAAATCAAGTCTGGGTTTGATAAGTGTTTCATGGTAAGGAACTAAGTGGTAACAAAAGGTAGTTGGGAATTCAAGACTCAAATGTGCACACAAAATGTAACTAACTGAGATATCTAAGATCACACATAGACTAAGGTTTCCAATATTGGTAAAAATAAGGTTACTTCTAGAAGGACTAGTGAAAGGGTAATCAGACCATAATGTTGGTAATAGCTGATTAGCTACTCTATCAAGGCTTCTAGATGAGGTTGATGTTCTCATAGGTATTTGAGGTAGGAAGTTCTCCTTTAAAAAACACAAATGGTCTAGTTATGCACAAGGTGGTGTAATTTCAAATGGTCAACATGGAAAAAATGGTCAATGTGGTTAAAAAGACCAAGTAGGGTCATCATAAAAACTTGTGGTAGTTTGAGTAAAAAATGACCAAAAATGAGGTGGACATGGTTTAATGGGTGGTTAGAGAAGGGTAATATCCAAAGTTGTTCAAGTTTTGGTTTAGGGGAGATTAGGTGATCTAAAAATTTGGCATTTAGGTATAAGTGCCTAAAATAATAAAATGTGGAAACTTGACCATTGATGGTCAAGGTTCTTAGGGTTAACCCTCAATGATCTCTCTAACTAGTGATAGTTAAGGGGAAACCCAAAAAATACAAAATATAAAAAGTGAAAATGAAATTTCATTTTGTTTTTTGATGAGTTGACTCTAAGCTTTCTGTGTACTAGTGATTTTATACTTTAACATTTAGTTTGATGATTATTTTGACTAAGTGTGTGGTTGAGGTGTCATTTGTCCATTAGTTGAGCATGATTTAGCTAGGACCAGTCATGTAAGGTAGATGAGGGTGTAGCTAAGTAGTAGGAAATGTGATTTTACTTTGACAACGATCAAGGAATGAGGTAGGGGGTGTATTAAGATTGTAGATTAGTTGATGTTGGTTGTTGTTGAAATTGAATTTGGGTATGTTGGTGATGGTTTTTAAAATTGGGTGTGATAGGTTTTTTGGGGGTTTTGACCTATGTTTTTATTTTGGTAAATTAGGGAAATTTAACTAGTAAGATTTGAAATTGGGGTATAATTTGGGTTGGGGTGGGTTGTATGATAGTTTTTAGTAGTTTAGTTCCTTGTTTTTATTGTTTTTGGTATTGCTAGGAGGTGGGAAACAGATTAGGGTTTCATCACCAGTAGTCACACATAGTGATCATTAGTGGTTCAACCCAACTATTGATGGTTTTCTTGACCATCAATGGTTGAACCTCAAGGGAAAAGGGTTCACTGGACCATTGATGATAATATAAACCATCAATGGTTGAGTGTTTTAGGGAAGGTTTCTTAAAAAAAGTGTAGATGAAAATGGTTTAAAATGTTTGTGAAAAGGTGTATAGGTTAATGTAAGTGTTAAATGTAAGTTGAGGATAGGTAAATGGTCAAAGAGGAATAATGTAGGGAGTTAATGGTCGAGTTGATGGGTGGTGGATAGAGTTAAGTGTTATTTGATAGGTTAAGATAGGGTAATTATGAAGTAATTTTAATGTTGTGAAATAGTTTGTTGGGTAGAGTGGTGAGAATTTTGTGGGTAATGGTTAATTGTTGTTCACATGCTAGAGGTAATGTGGTAGATTTATTTATTCTATTTATTATGGAAAAAGGTTGAATAAGGTCGGTGTAGGTTGGTATTGAGATTGATTTGGAAAACTAAGTGTGTGTGTTGACATGGTTGTTTTACAAGAGTAAGCCCAAATCTAGATGAGGGGTTGAGTCCCAAGGATTTTCATTGAGGTTCAAAATGGGATGATTATGGTTGAGTGGATGCACATTCAGGAGGTCAGCCTTGGGGACATGGTCCATTATCAACATCTACCATAGGATATGACTATGATCGTGGCTCTTATCGAGAGATAAAACACAACCATAAACACTTTTTTATTATCGATTATAGAGATTAAATTCCTATTAGAGGATGTACATAGGATTACATAGTTGCCCATTTAGGGGGAGATGATTTACCATATCAAGAGTGAGAAGAAGGATTACCATATGAAGCTACTCTATAGTGAAGATTGGGTAAATTACAAGTTGTATTTCAATAGTTTTAGCTATAGGCTATTATACTAGAGGGTTATAATAGATCAATGCCTGATGATGATGATGGTAGTTTTTTATTTCACATTATCAAATTCAAGTAGTGGTTAATTTCCATATCTATTGATAGGAGTGTTGGTAGAGATATTGTTGGTTAGGACTATGTTTGGTTGGGATCTTGTTTTATTGGTTTAGATCTATAAAAAACTTTGGTCATTTAAAGTGTTTAGATGATATGGTATCAGTGTTGGGTTTGTGATTCATTACTAGGAATATGAGCACATTAAGGTGTTGAGGCTACTAGGGATACCATGGGATGGATATATGTAGGCACACTTCACAGTGGGCTTTATGTGATGGAAGGGAAACTATGCATTGATTGGAGAAGGTGGAGGTGCTAGGGACATTAATTGGTTTTGAGATGCCTTGGAGGGTTTGGTTGTACGTGACATCATTTGGAGGCCATATGTGGGCTAGCCTAGGTGGACCTAATATAGTTATCACACACTATCACTATAAAGCTAGTGATGGATATATGGGAGGAGAGAGGGGGAGATAGAGCTGTTCCATTTTGATCAAGTTCATTAATAGTTTGGTCTTATGTAAGGGATTATTGATCCTT
>JARHVA010000365.1:650000-660000 GCA_037957365.1 Torreya grandis | reverse complement strand
GATAAGGTAGTTTAAAGGTTGATCACTAAGGCTTCATACTCAACCATGTTTTTAGTACATTCAAAATCAAGCTTGAAGGATAAAGGGAGAGGTTCACTATCAAAGGGGATAATGATGATACCTGATCCCTTACCACATTGACATTTTGATCCATCAAAGAACATGGTGACTTGATAGGTGAAATCCACTTGAGATAGGGATGTGATAGACTCATTGGGAAACTCAAGAAGAAGAGGTTGATTATCTACTAATGATGCCTCAACTAATTGGTTGGCACTGAATTGCCTTTAAATTGACTTCTACTAAAGGAAATCAATGTCAAACTCTACTAAGAGCATGAGCCACTTGACCATACACTGATTTTGATATGGCTTAGAGTGCATATAATTGAGTGGGTCAATGGTTGTTATGACATATGTTTTATGGTTAAGAAGGTAGTGGCAAAGCTTGGTGGCTATGAAGACTAAAGATAAGTATATTTTCTCAGTATGAATGTAATGAGTCTCATATTCTACTAGTGTGAGACTAATGTAGTGCATGACTTAATCTCTATGTTGTTCATCCCAGTGAGCCAACATTACCCCTAGGGAATGGTTGGTGGTAGAGATATATAGGTATAAAGGTTGGTCATCCTTAGGAGGGGTAAGGTTAGGTGGTGATAAAAGGTACTCTTTGAGTGAATCAAAGGCCTTTTGATAATTATTATTTAGGTTGAAAGAGATGTCCTTATTCAAGAGGTGGTAGAAAGGTTGGCATCGATCTAAAATATGCAAAATGAAATGATGAATGGACTGAAGCTTCCCTTGTAAGCTACAAAGTTACCTGAGGATGGTTAGAGGAAGAATGTCTAGGATATCTTTGATTTTGGTGGGGTTAAATTAAATTCTATAAAAGGAGACAATAAAACCTAGAAGCTTCCCTGATAAGACCCTAAAGATGCACTTTTTGGGGTTAAGGCAAACATGATAGTGGATAAGCCACTCAAAGATGATCTTAAGAATTTATGAGTGATCCTTTTAGAGTTTGGATTTTTTGAGAAGTTAATCCACATATTCCTCTATGATCTTATGGATAAGGTCATGAAAAATGGAGGTCATGGAATGCTAGTAGGTTACACTAACATTGTTTAACCTGAAAGGCATGACCCTATAATAGAATGTCCTCTATGGCATGGTAAAGGTGGTTTTATTTTGATATTCAGGGGTGATTAAGATATAATTATATCCCAAGAATCCATTTATGAGAGATAACATCTCATGGTTAGCTGTAAGGTCAATAAGCTGGTTAATGCTGGCTAGAGGAAATTCATCCTTGGGGTAGATGAGGTTGAGGTAATGAAACTCCACACAAATACATAATCCCTTTATGGATTTGGTGATAGGCATGACATTGAATACCCATTAAGGGTAGTCAATAGGTTTAATGAAGTTGATAGATAGGAAATATTGAATATCATATTTGATGAGAAGGGCTATGTGAAGATGCATGCATTATAGCTTTTTCTTGATAGGTTTGGCATCATGATGAGTCACTATGTTATGGGTAGTAATGGTGGGGATAATTCCAAGAATATCACTATAAGACCAAGTGAATGCTATGATATGATCTTAGAGGAAAGAGGGGAAGTCTTGAAGTTCCTTGGTAGTCAAGGATTGTCCCAATTTGACAATGTAGGGGTTATCTAGAGTGCCCAAGTTGATATCTGTGGTGGATTAATTCAACATGGTCAAGGTATTGGGAGGAAGGTATTTTTGAATAAAATAATTTAGGGCACTAAATTAGGTGAGGCTAGAATTATCATCCTAATACTGAATAGTATAAATGGTAAGAGAGTCATCTCCTATCATATCAGGATGGGTCAAAGGGAAGATTATGATTGCCCCCTCCTTATGATAAGTTAGGGGTCCTAGGTTGATCATGTTGATGAAAAAAAGTTAGGTAGGATAATGTCATCATACTCACACATGAGTGGAAGTGAGGTCGATGAAGAATGGTCATTTTATTCAACAATGGAAATGGTAGGTTGTTTGTCTTTCTTCTTAATAGGCAAGATGAAACCAAGTACATATTTCTCATGTGGATTGCTAGTTTTGATGGTGACCAATTCATGTGGGCAATGCTCATATCACCAAAGACCTAAGCCTTTCTAAGCACAACAATAGAGGTATGTTTTGGTGAAACTTAGTTTGTCAAGGAAGGAGAAGTTGATGGTGAATGGTTGAGGTGGCAGAGAAGTGGTAGGAGCACTAAGGGATTTATCAAGTCTTATATAGACAAAGTGAGTTTGATGGTTGAGAGGTCTAAAGGGAATGATAGTTCTGACATTGGGGTCATATCCAGGTTGGTTGGTAAGTTTCCTATACTCATGAGGATTAGGTAAAGTGTAAAGTGCTAAAAGGAAATACTCCCATAGTGAAAAGTGATAGAACATGGATTCTGAAGGGTCTATGGTAGGGATTTGGTGTGAAGGTATAGAGGAATTAGTTGATGTCTCATTAGTGGAAGGAGGTATGATATCTGATTTGGTAGTTGAAGGTTGGGTTTGATCTATTGAGGGTGTGTTGGATAGAGGTATAAGGACATTGTTGGGGTGGTAGGTCATATTACATGTTGAGAAAGGACTTGGCTCATCTTGGATGGTGATGACCTAGCCTTCATGTTTGAACTTAATGCAATGGTGGAGAGTAGAGGGAATGCAACCCATGAAGTAAATCTAGGGTCATCCTAATAAGACATTATATTAGAATTAACCTTATATAATATAGAATAATTCAAGGAGTGTGTGAGGTCATACATGGATATGAAGGATGATAGTCCCCAAGGTAATGTGCATGGTATCATAAAAGGAATGAAGGATGATTGAGGATTTAGACATAACATTATCTAGTAGGTTGAGTTGGTTATAGGCATTATAGGAGATGATGATTACGCTATCTCCCCCATCAATCATGACCCATTTGATGGAGGTTTTATTGATGTAGGAAGTGATAAAGAGAGGAGGATATGGGTCCTTAGGGTGGATGGAAGGTATTTTCAAATCCTTAAAGGTAACAAGGTTGGAAAATTGAAGGTCACTGATAAAGGTAGCTAGAGGTTGGGGGTCCTCAAACTGGACATCAATGGATTGAAAATATTATATTAGTGTTTATTAGTGATGGGGAGAGGTAGAAATCAACTCATATAAACTCATCTTCATCAGGGTTTGGTGAAGGATAACTCTTTAGATAGATTTTGAGGGGCTAGATTGGGAGGAACCTAAGGTAGACACCTTGGGTTTAGTTGAAGATGAAGATGGATAGGTGTGATTTGGTTGGGAGTTTAAGGAGGGGTACATCTAAATAATGGACACCTTAGCCTTCCCCTTATCCTTATACTATGTTCTTATGACCATGTTGATAGTATGGATAAAAGGAGAGGCTGAGCTAGAGGATCAGTCAGATTTATCTTCACTCTGAGGTGAGGGTGGAAGAGTAGGTGAATGTTGAGTAGGTATGGTTGGTGGTTATATTTATATGGGGCTCATAGGAGGTTTGTATGATAATATATTATCCTCATCATAAAGCCAATTAATGATGTCTTAGAGAGATTTGTAGTTCTCTAAATCATGGCTTGGTGTCCTATGATAAGCACACACTTGGTGATGATTATACTAGGTGGGTTTTGAAGCTAGAGGGTCAAAGGGACTAATTTAGATAGGGTTAAACAAGAGGTTTGTAATAACCTATGAATAATTATTAAGTAGGATTTGGTAAAATATGGTAAAGGTCTAGTATTTTTTTCTTTCGTAGTCGAGGTAGGAGGTTAATTAGAAATATGTTTGGTAGCATGTGCCTTGGATAAGGTAGTATGCTTGGTTAATGGCTTTGATTTAGGCAAAGAGGTTTATGAAATAGAAGTGGAGGATCTCAAGTTAGGTAGCTTAGTTATTTTTGGCATGGTGAAAATAGGTGCATCAGAGAGCAACTGTGAAGGTGTCACCAAAAGAGGTGGTGAGATTTTGGTAAAGGTAACTAGATTCTTGTTTGAGGTAGAGGGATGAGGCCCCAGAATGGAGGGAAAAGTTTAGAGAGGAAATGTTCAAACCTTCTATCCATTGTGTGGATTCACCTCTTTAGTTGCTTTGGTCTGGCATTTGGTCAGTGGGCTTTAAGGGGCTAGGTCCACTTTCACAGCTAGGTGACTAAGGCTTAGTGTAGGGAGGATACCAAGATTCTTAGCATACCTAGATTGGATGATAGTAGAGGGCTTGGATACTTGGGTTTGGTTGGATTAAATGGTTGGGAGTTATCTGGATTGGTGGATGTTTTAGTTGGTTGGCTATAGGGTTTAATTATTTGGGTGGATATGGTAAGGGGTTTGTTAATGGAAATGGTGGGTTGGTCTAACCAAGAAAGGGTTATAGGTTCTATTTGGGTAATGTGAGGGAATCCTAATTGCTACCATAATGTGGCTTGATCCATGTTTGGGTTGGAGATAAACTCTAATTTTTGCACTAGCCTAGAGAAGGGTTTATAGGTTGGTTTGGTTCCTTAAATGGTAGTTCTAAAAGATAACCCCCTAGGTGGAGAAATAGGGATGGTAACCTCATCTTATTCCTCAATAAAAATATGTAAGGTTTAGATGTGTATCTCCCGTATGGGAGGAGTAGACATAGCAATTTTTTCCTTGGGAATGGTTTCTAAAGGAGGAGTGGTTTACTCAATAGCTAAAGGTAAGGGTAAGGTGGAGATGGTTGGTTGTTCCAGTATATCAATTAAAAGGGGGACTAGTGGATCCACTACCTCAATAAGTGGAGGGGGAGAAGATGGTGTTTCCTCAACTTGGGTATTCAAAGGAAGGGAAGGTAATTCCACTACATTAATAAGTAGAGAGGGTGAGAGATAAATGGGTTAGTCAACAAGCTCTTTAGTAACGAGTGTGTCAAAGACCATGTTAACTTTATGGGTATCATGAGAGCATTAGACATTGTTTCTCTCATTCTTGGTAGGATCATGGTCCAAAATATATCAAGGGCTTGGTTTAATGGTGCATTGGAGTTGTCTAATGTAAGTTCCCCCTTATCAATGAGGGATTAGACAAGGCTATTAAAAGTGTTGGACCTATTGAAATCATGCCCTATCACTCAATGGAAGGCACATAGATCATTATCATTATACCAATTGGGTGTGGGACAAGAGGATTCAAATTATTGGGGTGGATTGATAGGAGGAAGTTGAAAGATATTAGCTTTCAATAACTTCTCCAAACTAGAAGCATAGGAATCTTTGAGCGAAGTGAATTGCTTTTGGTTGTTTTGAGTTTGGTTCCTCAAGTTTTGTATTGAATAATTAGAGGAATTAGATTGGTTGATAGAAGGTGGAGGATTGGATTTTAGACAAATGCATTCATTGTTCCCTTGTTCTTGGTGTTGGTATTAGGTTGGTTGCCTGACTTGGAGGAAAAAGCCTCATTAGTTTTATAGGTTGGGTCCTTATTTTTAAGCTTAAGCTTACCTTCATCAATGGCTCAATTATCTAAATTATATGCCATGGTAAAATCTTCATCAAAGGTTCAAAATCTTTAGACACACAGGGTAGAGGAGATATGTTTGGCACATGCTTGAGAAAAGATCTCTATGAGTTTAGGTTGAGGTAGGGAGAAGGATAGTTAGTTGATACGGATCCTCTA
This sequence comes from Torreya grandis, assembly GCA_037957365.1. Taxonomy (NCBI): domain Eukaryota; kingdom Viridiplantae; phylum Streptophyta; class Pinopsida; order Cupressales; family Taxaceae; genus Torreya; species Torreya grandis. Next base: position 654,333 of record JARHVA010000365.1, on the reverse strand, counting down.
GCAAGCCATAAAATTGGTGAAAAATTGATACTCAAACTAATGGATAAACTAGAGGTTGATGATAGACACTTTCTTAGAGATATTGATCAAAAAGTGGTCTAAGAAGGTTTGAGCCAGTTGGGTGAGGGAAAAGATGGAATGTTTAGGTAAGGCACTATACCAATCTAAGGCTGGGTCAACTAGAGACTGGGGAAGGCATGGAGGAGAAGGGAATCATCATAGGTGATGAGATAATAAGCATTCCTAAATGCCCTAAGGTGCTATTAGGGGTCTTCCTTACTTTAAAACTTAGAGAACTTGGGAAGTTCCCATTGGGGAGGATATGGATTGATAGGTACAAATGGATGGATGGGCTCATTACAAATTTGGTCATATGATAAGATGTGGTGAAAACCTAAGATAAATGACTATATAGTGGTCATATTATCTATAAGCATATTAATTAGGTATGCTTGGGGTTATGTATGCAAAGGGTTATAAGATGCATATTTTTGAGGTGGTTAAGAATCATATGGATAGAGGGTAGAAGGTTAGGAGGCTACCACATATGAGTAAGTGGATGTTAATGGTTGGGTGGAAGATGTATAAGGGTAGGTAGAGGTAGGTGGTTGGGTAGTGGATACATACCCTTATAGATTAGGGATGTAGCCAAAGGTTGGTCCAAGGGGTGCTTGTTGGATAGGAGTGGTAGTTAGGTTGGTGACTGATGGAAAGGTGGTGACCCTTATACTAATCAATGGTAACATAGAGGGTATGGACACCACAAGGCTTTAAATTAGAGTGGTGGTGGATGGGTTAAAGGTAGCTAAAGGAAGGCTAGTATCACTAGAGGTAGGCACTCCTATTATGGAGGAGTGGTTTTTAGGAGTAGAAGGTATAAGGGTGGTGGTAGTTTGAGTTGGTTGGTTTTTAATGGTAGTCTCAAAGGGGTTGTTGGCTGATGAGGAGGCTTGGGTAGTTAATGACTATGTAGTAATCATGGAAATAGAGGTACTCCCTATGAGGTTGAGAGGAATGCCATAAGGTGGATCTACAAATGGTGTAAAAATTGAGATATAATAAGATGTGGTTGTAAGATAATGTTTCAAGGCCATGGGATTATTATCTAAGAAAGTGGCAAAATATACATCTCCTTGAGGGACCTCCTAAGGTAAGGTAGGACTTCTTGAAGGGTGAGGAAAGTCTTCTAGTTTAGAGGTATAATCCATAGATGAAGAGGTGGAAGAGGTAGGTTGGATTGGTGATAGGTTTTGCTCTGCAAGGTCTCTTCACTACTGGCAAGTGAGAATCATGTGAGATAGGGGAGATAGAAAACACAAATAGCCTCACCACTCAAACAAAGAGAAGACATGAAAATTATTAAAGAAATAAAATGATACTATAGAAGATAAGTTTAAACCTTAGAGTTTTAATTAATCTCACTTTTGGATTATGCCTTAATAAGTTATGTGACTAAAATTGGTTTGTAGATCGAGTACTAAAGAAGAAATCTATGGTTGGTTTTAGGTTGTGTTTAGGTACCCAAAATAGATCTATATTGGAATCAATATGTGGCTTGGTATTGGGGTGTACCCTCTCACTTCACAAACCATAGCGATAAGGGTGTCAAGTGCTTAGCCAAAATGTATTGATATCTAGAGATTATACTCAACTAGAGAGCTAAGTTAGTCCTCCCCATGGTAATGACCTTCAATTAGGATTGTTGTGAAAGGGTAAGGTTACTACTAGGTGATGAAATCTTAGTTGGGCCTTGTATCAAGTATGTTTGATGATAATTGATGAAATTGGTTTGGTTTAGTGTGTACAACAAAGAGTGAAGCTAAAATAAATTAATTTGCCTTTAAGTTAAGCTACATGAACTAAAATTTCAATCAATCAATGTATGCACTTAATTTTAATCCCAAAAGAAACTTTTGATTTCATTAATGAGAAATTAATAGGGAGAGAATACAAGTAAACAAGAACCCAAATAAAGACACAAGGGTCCCACTGGGTGTGCCAGAATGTTTCAATGAATTTATTGCTTATTATTGGAAAGAGAAACTCAATATTGGTATGGCTAAAAAACTTGATTGATAATGCATGCATTGAGATTAGAAGATTATGAAGAACCCCTCTTTGACTTGGGATAATGACCTGCAAATAAGAAATCACTAAAGCAAAATTGTTTTTTAGATAAATAGTTAGGTAGATTTCCTAGTAATAGCTAAATCCTGAAAGTGAGAGCTTCTTTAGGGGCTGACAATCCACACATTTTAAATAATTAAGCTTATAAATAGAAAGGAAGGTAATTGCATCAATAAATCAAATAGTACTAAAATTGAATACAAGAAAAATTGCTAGGAAATATGCTAAAAATGATTAAATTAGTGATAAACAAATTAATACTAGTGATAAGGTGTTGGGGTATGATTTAAAAAATTAGAAAGGGTTCTGTGAATAGGTAGGAACACAAAAAATTAGATTTGATTGGGTGTAGGTAGGTGAAATTAGCTTTCTAGTTTTTGGTACCATAGTGACCATCAGTGGTTGGGATGTCTGTCAGTGGTGAAGGTGGCCATTAGTGGTCAGGATGACCATCAGGGATTGAGTAGACCATCAATGATTGAGACAACCATCAATAGTTACTATGTTAGATCTAAGTTGATAAATTTCTAATTAATGAGATCTAAAAGATGGATTCTGAGAGGTGGGTAAGGCTTGGATTAGTTACAAAATAGAAATGAAGTAAATGAAAACTAGGAATCAAGTACTTATCTTATCAAAATTTGATTGGGTGGATGGTTAAGGTAGCTAGTCTGTTGGTGGAATCTAGCTTGATTCCAACAGAGTAATGGTACCTGAAGGCTTAGTGGAGAGGCATCAATAAATTGACTCTTTGATATGATTACTAGATTACTGATGGTGATTGAACTACAAAAAAGAGAATCTTAGATGCATAAATCTCTTGATAATAATTATAGATTCACAATTGTTTTTGAATGTTTTACAGATGGATTCTCACCTCTTTGCTCCTTTCTCTTATAGGCAAGGAGAAAGAGTTATAATAACATGTGAATTTGGATTTCTAAAATTAACTCATCCATGCAATAGATCATAATTGGAATTAGATGAGTGATAATTAGAAAAGTAAGGAAGGCATTTTTCATGATTTTAGTTGGGGTGGTGCACCCTAACCATTGACAGTTAGAGTGATCAACCGTCAATAGTCAGGGTGATCATTATTGGTCAACCTAACCATCGATGGTCGAGTGAGAAGGGTAAAAAGGGATAGAAGGAAAGGTTGAGATAGTTAAGTTAAACTGACTATGAGCTAGGTTGATTAGGGGTCAAAAGGTGATATTAGTCCCAAGGGGGTCTAAGGGTAGTCCATGGGATATTTCAACATTCAGAATTGTGGTGTGTGGATTTATGGTGTCTATAGTCATCTATCTTGTAACTTATAAAATGTGTCTCATAGGATTCTCCTTCAGTAATTCAGATCCATATATGTGTTGTCCTTATGATTTATATGGAAATAGGGGAAAATAGGGAATCTTTTCTCACTTGAGTTATCAATTTAATACATTTTATAGTTTCTTTGTAAGAGATAAGAAGTTTCTAGGTCCTTCATGAATGAGGATTGATCATGTATATATGGAGGTGTTGGGGTGAGACTATAACCCATGCACACTCTAAATTATATAGTACTCATTATATGCATTGTCTGAGTTGTTATCTTTAGTACCCTTTTTTTGTTATCTACATTTATATAATTTATAATGTATGTTATTTGTGTGTTAGTTTAATTTAATTCTTATGAGGAATAAATCTGGAGTGTTTGCATTGTGGCTATTATACATAGATTTAGTGTATAATATTATTATATGATTATGTCATGTTATTCTATTCATGATTGTTAATGCTATATGAGAACACAAGTCTATATGAATAGTATTTGGTTATTCCCATCTACATACTAACCATAATGTCTTTTTAATATTTTAGAACATTAGCTAGTTATCATTATGATAATTGGGAAATATCATTATATGGCTTAATGTATTAATATATAAAGATAACAAAAGACATTGGATGTGTATATAACATAATAATAATAATTATTATTATGTTGTTATAATACTATTATGTTTGGTATAATAGTTGTTTGATTTACCATTATAGGTAAAAAAATATCATCAACTTTATATTAGTAACATTATTATCTAAATTCATGAAGTTTATTATCTTTTAAAAGTTATTAACATAAATTGTATTATTATCCTAAGACTAACCTAAGAACTAAACCTAGTCATTGTTTACATGCATAGACCATGGTAATATTCAAAGTGAT